>JAQIWK010000292.1:0-18481 GCA_034695265.1 Dissorhina ornata | reverse complement strand
ATTAAATTTTTACAATTAAAATATAGTTAATAATTAAAGTTTAGTAAATTAAAACAAAATTTAGACCCAAATAAAACTTACATAAATATCATATTGAATTGTAATCAAATGGCAGCCTCTGTATTTATTTTTAAAAAATAAAATTAAAATAATTAGTTTAACAATAGTTTACTAATTGTAAGTAAAATTTCTTGTAATACATTACCTTAGATTGGTTGGCGGTATGGGCGGTATATACAGGAGTTCATTACGCCATTGTTCGGCACAGTTGGCCGCTATCTTTCCCTTTTCCAAAGCGGCCAACTCTCGGGTCTCAGTAAACACTACTTTACTTTTAGCCGTGTATTGTACCGTCTATTTTACAAAAATTATATTACAATTAAAACATTTATTTTAAATAATTGATAGCAATTATGAAGACAAGGAATCACTTACTTCTGTCAGCACTGCTCGGGTCTTCTTCAGCACACCATTGCTATCATTTTCAATGAGAGCGTTGATACAAATGCTTTCTCCGGGCACATACCCGCCCCTATCCAGACTTACCCGACACGACACTTTCCCAGCCCTCATACACGACACACCAATCTTTTCCTCCAATTCACAATGAAATGGTTGCTAATGTTTTAGACACAAAACAAAATGCAAATCATTTTTAAATGACATAAAATTTAAAATATATTTATTACTGTTAAGAGTTGTGGCTCTAGATTGAGATCAATAGGATTCATGATGACAAAGACTTGTTGATTTTTATGTATCAAACCATTTGGTTCCCTTAGTTCGCTGCGGCAAAAGTACTGTACCCAACCATGTTTGCCCAAAAAGGTTGAGGGTAAACCTAGGGGCAGACCTAGTTTGAAGGGAAATGTATGCACACCCGGTGCCAACACTAGGATTCGGCTGTCATTGAAAACACTTCCACTTTCTGTATGAATACAAAAAAAAGTAAAATAAATAACCGTTAAGTGAAAGGTGTGATTGAAATTACAAATTAATTACATGTTATTGTAATGTAACAATTTGTTTGAAACTATTGTTTAATGAATCATTTAATTGTCTTTTTTAAAACAGATTTATAGTTTTAGTTTAGTTTAGTTGTCTTGATAATGGGCGAGACTGGGTATGAAGTAAAGTATATTTAGGGTGTTTTTTTCATATCAAAAGTCATGACAAAAATAATTTAAATCATTTTTTAAAAATATAAATACGAAAGCACTTCTTCAAACTGGACGCCCACTTCTTAACGTCCCAAACAAAGCCTTCAAATGACTGGATATATGATTGCAATTAAATTTATTTTTATAGCATATAATCTCAATTTACTTTCACCAAAACAATATTTTATTTTTAAATAAATACTTTGATGTTTTAAAATATATATATATAAAATAATTGAAATTTTAATCGCATCCATAACTTTTCAACCGTAACTGTTATGTATGGTAAAAGAAATAAAGTAGCTAGGCTATAATTATATACTGTCTGTCTGTAATATTTTAAAATATATTCAAGTATTAAAGTTATAAAACAAAAGGCTTGTCAAAAAAAATCATGTAAAATCAATATAAAACAATTTCATAACTAATTAACAAAACATATATTTGTAAAATACAAACCACTTTTGGCCGAACTATCGCCCAATAGTCTCATCCGAAAGTCAATATAATTTTCTTTGTCGGTTGAGTCGATCCGTCCTTTATTTGCAAGTCTGACCACTCCTTCGCCCACAATATGAAAGTAAAGACCTGTCCATACATTTCAAGACAATAATAAGTAACATTGAAATTAATTATTAAATATAAAAACTAATTGAAAAGTAAAAGTATACTAACCTATGGCTGGTGTGTCTTCTTCCAGTTCGAGTAACACCTTTCCCGTTAGGAAAGCTCCGGGAAAGTAGAGTAGACTCTCGTCGTCCAACAAAATTAAAAATCTTTTTAACTTTTTGGCCATTTTATTGATTTTCTATGTATTTGGTTGATCACCAATTGGTATCCAATAGACACAGATGACACACAATTAATAAATTTATAAATTAAATTACAAATAATATATATATGTTTCACACAAATTCACACAAAATATAACTATAAAATACTTCTTGTTATGAAATACTCTTTGTATAGACACAGAAGGATTGAAGAACAAGAAGAAGTTACGATCAAAAAAGACGATTAAACAAAAAAAAGTGATTAAAAATTGTGGCGAAGAATTGGCAAATGAAAGCACATCTGCTATCTCTCTCTCTCTCTCTCTCTTTCTTTCTCTCTCTCTCTCTCTCTCTCTCTCTCTCTCTCTCCAACTCTTCACTCCTACACACAAATTGATGCCATAATTGGTTTGAATATTACAACAGAAAAAATACTTACCATAACTTCATACCCAACACTGTATTCAATCGCCTAATTCATGGCCAAAATGAGGACATTTGACGTATGAATTTAATAAAACGGTGTATAGCATAGTAATATACTAACTAACTAGGTAGTTTTTTTAAAGTATGGTTGTATAGTTTACACCTATTTAAAAAATAGGGTGTCGTCTTGTTATTTTAATTTACTTAATAGTAATTTAGCACACATTCAAATAAAACAAGAGAGATAGATGATTGAAATTAGTTTTGAACACTTACTAAATGATTAGGGTAAACCTCTTGATTCAATTGTTAATCAACACAAAATACATCCATCAGTGATATAAAATGTCCTGAAACTGGTGTTGGAAACTATGGAAAGTATTATACAAAAGTCTATGTAATACTGAATGGTGAACGCAAATGAGCCAAAACTTGTGAAACAACTTTTTAAAAATATATTTTTTATTATCTCTCTGTTTGTGGTTTGAAGTATTTTTTTATTTGTAAATATATTTTTGTATTGTTATTGAAAAATATTGTTTAAAAAGTAGTAAAAAATCTTTAGCATTGCTTAAAAGTTAGTTAAAAAAAAGTATATATGGAAAATAGCAAGGTATATACCAAGTTTATATCGCATCATTGCCTACCTGTGTGATTGGCCAAGGATTTAAATTGAATGCTTATTTTAATTGTTTTTTAATTGTTTATAACTTTTTTTTATTTAATTAACTTTTTTTTTGTTTGTAAATTTATATTTTCAATTACAATAATATATTTTGTATACAATATTGTATTTATATATATTTATCTAAATATACAAATATATAGTCACATTAAAAGCCTAACAATAATTATATAACTAATAGTAGTATTAATCTCTCAAAACAATAAGAGATTAAATTTTTAAAATGCATTAATTATTATTATAAAAAACAGTTAAATATAATAAACATAATATTCAACTATTTTTTTACTCTTAAAAAACATATTTTGGCAAACATTTAGTAATGTTTTTTTGATTTAGTAAAAACATAACTATGTTTATATTTTTATATATTGGCAATACCTTTACAACAATTTAAATGTCTCATAACATTACAAACAATTTTTTTGAAATATATATATTTTTTTGTTTTAATACTTTGATTTTGTAAAGTCTCATGAGTTGCTAAATATATAATACACTTGTTTTGATTCACATAACAATTACTTATTTAAATGTCTTTTAACTAGTAATAGTCGCTAAAATAGCAGTGTATTTGTCATATAAAAAAAACAATTGTAATCTTAAGTAAATAAAATATAAATACATTAATATTCATTATAATAATAATAAGTATTAAAAAACAAATACAATACAAATGATAAAAAATAGCTTTTAAAAACTTATGTTAAACTATTATCTATCGAAATATAATTGAAAAATTTTTATGATTTTAATGAAATCAATGTTTAAAAAAATTATAATTATAATAAGAGGTAGAGATAGCGATAAACATTTACAAGAAATGAATAAATACATAAATGGTTTGATTTGCGAAATTAACATTATAACTTTTTTTTGCTAACAAAACAAATATCAATTTATAAATAAATTAAACTTCAGTCCCATCCGAGTGGCCGCCATCTGATTGATCCAAATCTGTTTCAATTACTTGCTTTTCCCGGACGTAAGCCGACGGACTACCAAAATCAGGTTCTGTCCACAAACAAAAAAAAAAGGTATAAAAATATTAGCAAATAATCAAAAATATTATTTATTTATATTTATAAAGGCGTTGTTATAATTAGTAGTAAAATTACCCGTAATAATAGACTCGTAATTTTCGCTATAATTATCATTAACTAATATTTGTGTTGAATAATCACTTTCGGCATAATTATAATTGTTGGATGAGTTGTTTGAATGTCCATTTGAATTTAGATGGTGCCTGTTCATTATCCAAGCTTGTGGTACCTCATTATCTAATTTATAAATTATAATTAATATTAAAATAAAAACTAAATTAAAAGTCAGCAATTTGAATATCAAATTCACCTAAATTGTAATTATTTGAATGATGATTATTATAATTGTTAAGTCTGGGCGGCTTTTGTATGGGATTCACTCGTAACGATGTTTCGCTATTTGTGGTCAACTTTTCCAGTTCCGTACCGTCCGTCTGGCCATCAATTGATGAATGATTTGATGTATGATTTTGTTGACGCCTTTGTTGCCGTCGCCGCCGACACAATAGTACCACTGATACGCCAAACAATACCAATACAAACATTATGCCTATTAGTGTCCCTAATATTAAACCGACCACCACTTTGTCGGTTCCGTTTTCTACGACAAATCAAATACATATTTAAGTCAAACAAACAAATAAATTATTAGTCAATGAAAAATTCAAATTTAAATAGCTTTCAAACCTTCAATACTGTTGGGTTGACTGTCGTTAATGTAATGAGATTCAGGTGAGGCGGCGGCCGCTGACGTTACTTTGGTTTGTGTATTGGCCGGACTGGCGGTAATCGACACATCAAACGTACGCTCGGCCTTTCCGACCGGATTTTTGGCAACACATAAGTATGGACCCGAGTTGAACGATTGGACGGATGATACCTCTAATCGCGATATCTTTAACTATCAAATTAAATTATTTATCAATCAATTTTCAAAACATTAATTCACTTGTATTTGAAAATACCTTTTGATTTTTAATATTTTTATTAGTTTCGGTTATTGAGAAATACTGTTCCCTTTTGTCGGGTATAAGACAATCTTCGCCACAACCCTTACTGTTGTTAGTGATGGCAATATTCTTCCACCACCACTGTATGGACATCGGCTGGGAATCATCGTCTTCCGAGTCTAATTGGACACTACAGTCCAGTCTTAGGGTCGTCCCTTCAATCGCTTTCTCATCGCTATTACTATAAAATATTTTTTTTTTAATATTATTACAAATAATTTCATATATAAATTTCAAACTGAAATTAAATATCTAAATAAATATTTATTTAATAAATAATAGTCTCAAGTTTTGTTTGATTTTTCAGTTAATTAAAAATAAATTAAAACTAAATTTTTATAATTTAGTATTGATTACATATAATATTGATAATATCTACTCAAATAGCAACAAAAAACCAGACCAATATTAATTTACTAGAAATATTATCATGAAAATTGTTTTTAAATTGTAATTAAAATATAAGTTTAATTAAAAGTAATATTTCCGTTCAAAGTATTTATATTGCAAATTGTAATCAAATAGATATACGTGATGTAACTTAAATAAAATTGATATAAAGTTTGTTTAAACTAATTATAAATCAATAATTTTATAAATGTTTATATCAATAGTGTTGTAATATTATAAATATTATATGAATAAATTGCAAATCCCTTAAAATAATAAACACTATAATATAGTGACTATATTATTGTTAATCAAGTCAGTGATCTTTGATTTAAAATAATATCAAATACTTGTTATTTCAACTTTTAATTTAAATCAAAAGTAATCAATCAATTCGTCTATTTATAACACATTTTAATATCTAATTTCATTTTTTTATAAAATTATTGCTTATATAAAAGTTTTATGCAAATTTAAATGTGTTAATGAAATTAAAAAAAAATAAAATGTAAAATTAAAGACAAAAATTTAAATAATACTTAATTTTGAAAAATGATATAAATTTGCAAAATATTGTATACATAAACATAAAATACAAGAAATATCAATAAATCATAATATTAATTAAATATTTTAGTATACGTATAGTTAAAGGCACTTTACAAATATATAAAAACTAAAACAAAAGGAGTTGGATATAAATATTTATTATTGTTTTAAACAAAATTTAAGATCACGTTAAGTGGCATTCAAGTCATTATTCAACTAATTTTTTATATATTCACACAAAACAAAAAATCTTTAGCTATTCTTAAGTGTAATTAAGCGTAAAATCCCTTTTAATTTGAAAGTTTCCTCCAAAAAATATATATAAAAATAAAAATTTACTTTAAAAGTCTGAAAACAATATCCAAACCCATTATAAATATATATTCTCAATGCAATCGTGAATTACAAGAAAAAATGGTTCAAAACATTTTTTCTCGTTAGAAAATAGCGTTAAATTTAATTATATTTACAGACAATACCAATAAGTTTTTAAAAACAATAAGCTATAAAAAAATTTACGACCAGAATGTTTGTGAAAAACTATTATACATTATTATAAATATAATGATTATGTTTTGAACATTTGTTTTAACGCTAACTAAATATCTACTGAATATATGAATGTCTGTGTGTTTGCGCTTAAAATTTTATGAACTGATAATTCAAATTCAAATGTTGTAATGAAAACACAATTTAAAGATATATCGGGAGAGAGAGAGAAATAATGTGAAAGACATTTACCTATAATTGGATATCACAGGAACACATAGAAACGCATCCAAACCTATGAATCAAAAAATAAATAAATAATAATAAATCAAATAATAGTTTTTACTCTCTTTCTGTTGAAATGCCAATCGAGATAAGCATTTGTGATAATATTTATACAATTGTTGGGCAAAACCGTTGCAAACAAAATAAACATCAAATCCGACACTCAATGAATGCCAGAAATTGTGTAAATAGTTAGAGAGAGAGAGAGAGGTAGGGAGAGAGAGAGAGAGAGAGAGAGAGAGAGAAAGAGAGAGAAGACTATCATACAAAATATGTTGTATAACTGTATCCAACAAAAAAAGACTCACCCAATTGGGTCCAAACTTTATGATTGTCGGCACACTTGGGTTCGTCGATAACGTTGACCCGAGGGTTGGCCAATAGGTATCGGCGAACTGACCGTAAATGACAATCACATTTCCATTTGTTTTCGCTTAACTCTAGCGAATGGATGTGAGATAATGGCACCAGAACTTTGCTCCCGATTACTCTCATCTCGTTTTGGCTAAACATTTCAATAATATATTTTTTAAATAACATTTTTTATAACATTTAATATCATATTTTTGTGTCATATTTTGATACTTTATTATCATATTATTGTAATAATAATAATAATAAGATATTAAGTTTTTGTTGGAGTGGTTGGCAATATATATAAAAAGAGATCATATAATAAGATAATAAATATCTAAACTATTATTATTATTAATGTCTACTTTTCAATGAAACTTTTGATATTATTATTATTATATTCACAATATTTTATAGTTGAATAATAGCATTAAAAAAATTTCAATTTAAATCTCAAAACTTATAAATGAAAATAAAAATGAGAGACACTTATGAAAAGACATGTCTTTATTATAAAGACTTTATATGATAGCAAAGACTCCTTTACCTTAGTTTTAGTGATTCGAGACCCGAGAGGCCATCAAAAGCATTGTCGTCGATGAATGTAATCCGATTTCTGTCCACAAATAAATACATAAATCAGTTATACTTTTAATATTCAATTTGGTTTATAAACCGATAGTTATATACCTTTCCAACGATAAAGTCCTTAAACCCGTTAAATTCAAAAACGATTGGTTGGGAACCGATGTGATCCTATTGGACGACAAGTCCAATGTCCTTAATCTGATCATCGGTGTCAACGATGCCGACGGAATGTACTTCAAGTTATTGTAACTCATGTCCAATTCAATCACATTCTTCAGCTTCACAAACGCCCGATCGTCCACTTTCTCCAAACCCACTAAACATCAAGACATCAATCAAACCAAAAGACAATTTTTAGTATCAAATCAAATGCACACAAAAAACAAGACAAACACTAATGAATACCTTTTTGAAGATATATTTTTTGTAAATTAATTAAATTTGAATTTAAAAACATGTTGGCTTTTAATTCTTCAAATTGGTTGCGGGTCAAATTGATGACCTGGATATTTTGAGTGTCATCGTCTAACTAATCACAAGAAATATAATCATTAACTTTGGATCAAATGATTGTGACATTTATATCATACTTTTGGTATTAGTTTGAGATTACGGTCGGAACAGTCGGCCGCTTGTTTGCCCCTTTGCCACATACAGAGACACTGACCACTAAGACACGCATTGCCATCAACACCCGTCGGTAGCCATTGGACGGCCAGTAGTAGTGATAACAATCCAAATACGCGTAACAAATGGCCCGAAAAGGTCATGAGTGGCCGACAATTGGCGGACCAATTCATTACGATATTCACATTCAAATACATTGTTTTGAGTCAATCATCTAAAACTCATGGACTTAATGGTAAGAACCGGAAGAATAATAATATTAACATAACTTTCTTTGAATTATTAGCACATTTTGATTGAAATTTATTAGTCATTCATATCTTATCATTGATTTCATTGCCTGTAATTGTATTAATACTTATAAATACTTATAATTATAACTGTATTCACAAATGGCTTTTGATTTCACAAATTCAACACAAAATTCAATGAAAAGTTAAATATTTTTTTGAAAATTTATAATTTCTTTAAAAACAAACTTATTTCACAACACTTTAGCAATAAATATATCAAACAATTTTTAAAACATTATCTAATTTATGAAATATTTTGCACAAATATATTAATTAATGTATTAATTATTTTGATTTAAAAAAAAACTTAACGATTTGTCATTAGTTTTTTGAAACACATTTTTGATTCACATTTTGTTTTTTATATTTAAAATTGTTATTAAATTTTAAAAAAATAAATATAAAGTTTTTCGCTTTTCGCTTAAAGCATTTTTTATGTTACAAGAAGTACGTCTATATTTCTGCATAGACTTTTCGTATGAAAAAAGTTTGCAAGAAAACCGGACGTAGTATATGAAGCCATACAAAGCCTAAGACGGTGTGCTTTAAGCGAAAAACGATTTACTTTATTTAATCCAACAGTCGATTTAGTTGTTTAAACATTTCTGTAATAAATAAAATATTTATACAAATTATTAAACATTAAAAAAATTTAAAATCAATTTAAAAAGTGATTCAAAAAATATAAAACAAAATAAATACTATAAATTAAATGCCAACATAAGTAATAACCAGGGTGATACTAACTTATGATAGTTATATATATTTGAAAAAGTGCTTATCTATGGACAGGTAGACAGACAGACAGATATGTATCTATTTGTTTGTATATACCATTTCAAAGACAATCAACTAATTAACAATTATTTAGCAAAAAATAATAATAAAACAAAACTAAAAACACATAAAACTGTTTGAATAGTCAAAAGTCATGCATTGAATTCATAGCACGACTCCTGTAATACCGTGTATTTTATAATGTAATATAAAATAACATTAAAAATATTGTATAATTAAAAAAATATTTATATATTGTTTCAATAGTTTTGCAGGTTTTTTGTTATTTTGCAAATGAGAAAAAAAACCAAAACAAATATATAGTTAAATAATATTTGAAGTAATAATACAAATGACACTTCAAAATGCTAGACACAAATATACTACAATATATATTTGATGAGTTGAATGAGTTGTATGTCAATTGAATATACAATCAAAATATATGTAAAACACATACCAATTGAGTAGTTGTTGTGTTGTTTTGGATGAGAGATGTGAAGTAATAGTGAGAGCGAGAGATTGAAAGTACTGGACAACAACAGGTAAAGCAATATAAATGTATGTATAGTTCATAATTGATATCATAGTTGGTATGGTATGTGCGGTGGTTGCCTACCATAGCCTCTCTCTCTCTCTCTCTTGTTCAGACACTGCCTACCTATACCTCTCTGAATACCTCTCTCTATCTGCTTTTCTCACTCTCAGAGTCTCTCTCTAACAACTCTCTGAGTTACTCACTTCAGAACCTCTCTCACTGCTTGAGTCTGTGTATAGCACACCAGCTGTGCTGTAATAATGTATTTTTGAATGTAAAGGTGATGCCCATCCATACAACTGCTCATACAGTCTCTCTCAGACTCTCTCTCTCTCTCTCTCTCTCACCTCTGCTGCTGCTCTCAACTGTCTCTCACTCTAGTGTTGGCTAAAAGTGAATCCAAATGAAGTATAAAAAGCAAGCAATCGATAGCAAAGCCAAGCGTTTTGCTCCAACAGTAGTAGATTTGCATGCATTTTATAATGTATTTAAAAAACAAGCAAAACCAGTGGCGAGTATACAAAACTCTCTTTGACTTACTGTATAATATTGATGGCATTTTCCATCTCTCCACGATATCTTCGTGACCATCACATCATTTGTGGTCAATCTTTAAGCACTGGATGTGCACTGAATTGAGCGCTAATTTCAAACGAGCGGCACATTTGGGATGACTTAACAATTTCCGTATTAATAAACATTTGTATTATATAACTGTCGCATCAATTCTTGTATTAATTTTTCTTCTTTTTTATTACTCATATCAACACTAAATGATTATATTATAGCTTCAACTCTCCCCCTCCCCCCCCCTCTCTCTCTCTCTCATTGATTGCATTGCTTTGCAATTAACTGCATTTCTCAGTAAATCAATGTTTCGCTCGATAAGCGCCGCTCGTTATATAATTAACTGTCAAATGGTATTTGACTCAAAAATTTTGAGTCAAAATATATATAAACCATAACTCACTTGCTTTAATTAAACTAATTAATAATTTATTTATATATATATATTTAATTTATCCATCACATTTATATGGTAATATGTGTGGGAATAGGTCTTAATCTTCAGATATTCTTAATTTCAAATGTAGTTTAATTTTAATTAATTCAAACTTTAATTAATAATTAATTATTTTCAAACTATAATTGTAACCAATTATATATGATATACTAAACACTACTTTCTACTCTCAAACATACATTTTGAGTGAAAAGTATTAAAATAAAAATATTATTTTATACATACATTTAGTTAGAAATTAATAATACAATAAAAAAGTTAAATACTATTTACTTTACATAAGATTCAATTATTGCTTACAAATAAAAAAAGGTAATTAAAAATAAAATGAATGTAAGGCTTAAGTGAATCAGTAATTATAATTATAAGTGAATCATTAAAAGGGTTTTTCTCGTTGAATAAAAAACAATAGGCTTTTAACATAAATTAGTGAAAATTCATTACAATTAACTATAAAACAAGAGTTGTATTCAAATAAAGACTATACAAAACAACAGACAAACTCTTATATAACTGGTATAAAGAAAATTTTTATTTGACTTTAAAGTATAATCTTAAATGAATCGCGACATTAAAAATGGCGAAAAACATTCATAACGTTATTTAATTACAAAAATCGATGGAAAATCGGCGGCCGCTCGCCAGCAGTTAATACAATCTCTTAACTAAAAAGTTTATGTTTTGTTTTTAAATTTTATTATTAAATATTTACTAAATTTTTTTATTATAATATAAGTTAAATATTTGCCGAAAAAAATTTATTTATTACTTATTTAAAACAAATATTTAATGTTTTGTTGTTGTCTTTACTCTGAATCCCATTTTGAAAAACAAAGAAATATTATTTAATAATTTTTTTTGACGAAATAAAAGTGCAATAAGAGTCTTAACGTTTAGCGTTGAAAAAGAAAGCATTGGTTTGAATTAAAAACACACCGATGAAGACCAACCAACACAACAATAACAACTGTCTATTCATACAAAACTTCATTCACTACTGTTGTGTCTGGAGGAGCCGCTCGATGGCTGCGTTCACATCGCCAAACGTGGCGATCAATGCCTGAAGATTGGCCTCACGATTCATAAAACCCATGTTAGCTAACTGTTCCATTTGACTCCTATACCTATCTTCGGGTGCATTTTGGGACGAAAACATTTGTGCCATCATTTGGGAGAGCGCCGCAGCACTGTTCACACTATTAGCACTGTTGGCCGTCGTGGCACCCGATGTTGTATTAGTTGTCGTTCCCGTACCCGAACTGTTTGTTTCAGAACTCGGCTGTGATGTCATATTCAGTGGGTTTGGGATCCTTTTTCAAACACATTTACATTAATACCAATTAAATAACAACAAAAAACATAACTAAATGCAAACATACATTCCGAATATGTTGGGCGCCACCCGTTGTAACTGTTCCATCCCCTGCTGTATTTGAATCATTGCCTACAATATAGTAAATTACAAACAAAAAAACAATATTTAATTCATAAAATTCAAGTCTAATTATTATACATAACATTCAAAACAAAAGCTGATAAACACCTGAATTGCTTGTGGATTAGAGACAATCGACTGCATTTCTGGGCTCTGCATCTGTTGAACCATTGTAGGCATCATTGTTCTCATCTGTTCCTGCATATCAGGATTGCCCGCAAAAAATGGATTGTTGGCTATGAGTTGGTTCGCCATTTCGGGATTTGACGACATATTCTGTCATTTATAAGCCATTAGTTTCAATCAAAACCAATGGATCCAAGTTATGCATACCTGAAGCATGGACTGCATGTAAGGAGCGCTCATCATGTTCTGCATGAGTTGCGGATTCTCCATCATTTGCTGCATTAGACTCTGCATTCCGGGTGAACCTAAAACACCGGACGGGTTTTGAGATGCGGTTGTTGGGGCAGTGGGGAGGCCGCCGGTGCCCGTCGGGTTGGTGGTCGAAGTGGGTGATTGGGCCGTTCGTGGAGCCCATGGGTTCGGCAACGGATCTCTGTTTTCAATCCGTTGCGGATCACTGGCGGCGTTGACGGCAGCGTTGGGATCAGCTAAACCAGTGCCGGGTGTAGTGGTGTTGGTATTGTTGGAAAGGGCGGCAAATGGATTGCTGCCAAACTGTTCTTGTGCTGCGTTAAGCATTGGTTCTTGAAGTTCGGTATACATTCGGCGCAATGCGTTATAACCGCCGGGAATGCTCTCCAAATTACTAAGCGCTCGGTCTTGAGTCCGCATCAACTCCTGTAACATCGATGGGTTGCGAACCATTTCCATCGTTTGTCTCATGAGTTCCGGATTATTCAACATATGACTGATCTCTGGATTTCTTTCCATCAGTTGTTGCATCTGTGGATTCGCCGTCAATAGTGTCCGAACGTAATCCGGATTTGACATCAATTGCTGTACAATTGGATTGTCCATCATTTGACGCAACATATCTGGGTTTGACATCATCTATACATTTACAGTATATATAAACATGTGATTAGGTATTCAATACATCAACACTTGTCATGACTGGCATAACAGCAGATAATGGCTTCATATTTATACCTCGCTTTGCATTCGCTGTTGAATATCACTAAAACTGTTCCCTACGCCCAAGTTTCCCAACCCTTGTAGTCCACCAAACGGTTGTCCTAAACCGAAAGCATTGGCGCCCATCGCTGACATCGTATCCGAGCTGTTCTGCGGCGGCGGCGGTTGCGACGACTGTTGAGACGAAGACTTTTATAATTCATAAATCAATTGTCAAATTAGTTATCATCACCCGATGGCCGATAATGACACCAAAACAACAATTCAACACAAATATAAATACCTGATCTCCCGATCGTATGACCAAATGGACAGTTAATCCGTCTTTAATTTCTATTGAATAGATTTATTGAGACATTAAGACATTAAAATATAATAATCAATGAGATGTTGACCACAAGACTAGTCAGTCATTTACTTACTATGGGTGTCAAGTGTTTCGCTATCCTTTAAGATCTTTCCGGCAAATATCAGACATATCTTATCGATGTCTGATTTGAACCGCTCGGCCACCATCTCCTTCAACTACAACCATAACAACAACACATAAGACATTCATTAATCTCTCAATACATTAATATATCATTCAAAAAGGGGTTTTGGGTTTTCAAACCACAAAAACCATTGACACTAATGAAGGAAATAAATGTCAAAAAAAATTGTAATTAAAATTCATTTGTAATAAGCATTTGAGACACAAATAGTTGGTTTAAAAAAATGGTATTAATAGTTAGTATTTTGAAGGAAATATATGGCATAACCTATACATAGATTTATATATTATATAATAATTACAAATATTGTATAATTAAAAGTTTATAATAACTAAAAGCGTATATAAATTGTTAGAGTAATGGCAGAGGGATTGGTGTCAATCACTATTAGAGATGTGGTTAACCTTTTTGATGGACTCGTTGTGATCAATGATGAACTGTTCCTTGTCTTTGGCTGTCTTGATAGTGATGGTAATAGTTTGACGATTACTATCATCGCTAATGGTATCGTTGGTCTGTCCACCGGTGGCCTCTCCATCGACGGGTTCAGCCATTTTCGCAGAAATACCACTTATTTATTGACTGAATGACTGTCTATTAAACACGACTGCAGTTTAATGTACGCCTAAAACTGATGCCACTATTCAATACACATTCACTGCAAGCAGTACTCAATGTCTCACTGTATTGAATGCCTAACACTTTTACAGCCAATCCCTACGAGAAGTCTATTTGATTGCCACCACAACACACACACAACACAACACTTGTCTTATACCGTCAATACATACAATCAATGACGTACTCAACCTATGCTTAACACTAGTATACGGAATAAATTATATTCACCTGTCCTTAAACACCCGACTAAACCCGAGTTTGTTTTAAATTACTTTTTATAGTTTCATTAATTAATAATTAATTTTGTAAATTTAATTTTGTTTTTAATAAATGTATGAAAATTTAAATTTAAAATGAATTTGTATTGCCATTGACTGGCATAGGATGTCACTGGCAATTGCATGATTATTACACTGTAAGAATCTAGCACAATTTATTAGGATGATACAGCTTAATTGTGATGCAATTGCCTGGTGTAATGTTGAAATGTATATTTCTATATCTACTAATAAAGCAAGGAAAGATAGTTAATTTAAATTAAATTAGTTTACACTTTGATAACTATTCAAGGCATCTCTTGTCAAACTTTTATTTCATCAAATGTTACTAATTGTTATCAATGATAAGTTATCAAAGTCTATGCCATAGAGTCTATGGTTTAGTGTGTAAATGTAGTGTAGAATATACTAGAACATTTTTAAAAATTTATATTATATTCAATATAATATACTACATATTTTATAATTGTAGTATATTTTATAATGTATTTTTAATTTGATAATATAATTTTATAACTATATATAAAAAATAAGTAATATATTATAAAATATATTTAAATCAATATTTGCGTGAAAGGTCTGTAATAAATCCGTAATTTTTTAATAATATAAATTTATATATAGAAATACATTTGTTAAACTGGTTGATATTTAAATATTTATTTATAAAAAAATAATTGACTGACGGTAAAAGTAGGTAGATTACATAGACTATCATGGTAAACTATAAAAGCAATACTAAATAATTAATATATATTTATATTTAAAAGTTGATTTCTAAAGTGTGATTATTAAATTATTATAATTTTGTAAGTTTGCGTCAATAAGCCAGTTGTTTTTTCCCAATTATATAATTTTTATTAATTAAGTTTAATAGTTAATTGTTTAGTTGATAAATGTATACTTATAATTTAATAATTAACATGGTGCTATTAACAAGCATACTAAATATTTTATAATTTATTATAATATAAATTATTTAGGTTAACCTAAGTCTATATGTATTGATTGAATTGAGATTTTTTGTATAAATAATAATTTTATTTAAACTTTTTAATAAATATAAAAATTGATTTAAAATTTTATTTGCATTAACATTTCAAAAAAATAAAATTAAGAAACAAAAACTTTAAAATTATAAACAAATTTAATATTAAAATCTTGAATATAATTATTCAAACACTAGTTATAAAAAATTATTTTTCAACAACAAAAAAAGTTTTGTTAAATAATATAATATTCTGTTCACACGATTAACTACATAATCCGTGTAAATAACAAATGTTTAATATAGTTTTGGTGGTTTAGTTGTAGTAAGTTATTTATACTTTTAATGATTTGGATGTCAGTATATAAACTTGGTAAATAAATTTATATATATATTTGGTGGACACAAAACACATACACAAAACTCAACCAACATTTGTTTGGGAGACAAACAGTTTCAATTCAAACCATATATTTACACAATTCTTACACAATTTAATTCATTAAACAAACTTCTGGGTCTCTATTGCAAAATGCAAGCATTGTTAAATATACAAACATTTAATTTTATTTAATACTTTATTGTATATAAAATTCAATGTTTAATATTGTTATTAAACCAATTTTTTAGTGAAGATATTTTTAATTAATTTAAATAAAAGTTTTATGCGCTTTATATACAATATTGTATATTTAATTAGTTTAAAAATTATACTCACTTTCACTCACTAAAGTAAATAGTGTTTTAATTTAATTATATGTTAATTAATAAAAATTTTATTTTATTTATATTATTAATTAATTAAATAATATTAAGAATAACTTTTGAACAATTAATTTCATTAAGTTTGGTTTAAAAAAAAGTTTTAGTCAAATGTTTGCATTCATATGTATATATTTAAAATCACAATATATTTCCTAAATAATTATTATACAAATTTAATTTAATTTACAAATAATAATAAAAAATTAATTAGTAAAAAGTTTTAGTTTTAAATATTATTAATTTTTTAAGTAACATTAACCTGAATACATGGTAATAATAATAATGATTGAAAAACAAAAATAATTATAATATTTATAAAATATGTACAAAACAAATATGATTTATATGATACAAGATGAGTAGATGGTAGACCTGAGTTGGTTGTGTCTTCACTATCATCACCATAACCAGAGGACCGGTTGTATTGTCGACCAAGGAAGTTTTTATTTTGTTTATTATAAATATCAATGTTTTTGTGATTATTATTATTATTATTTCGATGTAAGCTCTGATGTCTTCTATTGGTTAGACTTTCTTTAAATGAGATTTTGTTGATCTCAATGACTGTTAAAACACAAATTGGTTCAAAAAACAAAGAGAGAGAGAGAGAGAGAGAGAGAGAGAGAATAGGGATTTTTTAGTGATTAGTTTTGTGAATGAGATAAATGTATATAAAATTTTATACATTGAAGAATATATATATACAGATTCTGTGTGTATATGTGTAGTGAAAGCAATCTGTAATTTAACTGACCGTATAGTTTAATTGTAGCCCTTTGTTCACCCAGTGCATTTTTAGCAAAACACTGATAGTCTCGCAAATCTATGTCTTGTAGTTCACGTATAGTTAAACGTAAATGTCTTTTATAGCCTCTTTCTTTAATACTTATATCGTATCTATTATTTGTGCCAAATATAACATTACTGTCGTTCAGCCAATAGCTAATCGGTGGCGGATATGCCTTCAAAAAATATATTTTACATAATATTTATACAAAAAAAATTATTATTTATTTTTTAGGTATAAATTTTACAAAATTGATTTATTTTCAAATTGCTTACCTCTATGTGACAGTCTATTGTGACTGACTTTCCTAACGGCGCTCTACAATATATACATATATATTATATTATATAATAGATAATAAATAGTTAAATATAAGGTATACAAACATTAAGTTTATTTTTAATATATAAGATATTTTAAGTTTTATAAAATACAGACCCGACGGACTGACTTGGAAGCCATATTTGCGGCGAAACTGTTTTAATACAATTATATTTAAATAATTATAATTTATTTATTAATATGTTTAAAGTTTTGCTTTATTGCACAATTTTGCAATATTGCTTAAAGGTATTTATAAATAAATAAATAAGAATTTTAAATTAGTTACAAATTAAATGTTTTTCCACTTTTTAAATACAAGTATATATTTTATTTGCTTTTTTAAATTCGTGTCAATGAAAGTTATAAAAAATATACTTTAAATTAAATTAAATTATTATATAAAATAAATTACACATACATTGGACGTGAAGTAATATTCTCCGGCTTACGGATGGCATAACACCTATTGATTAAAATTAAGTTAATTTCAAGTTTAATATAATTGAATATATGAGCCGCCGCATGCAGAAACATGCAGTGGCTTTATATAAGTAGCTTTTCTGCTATACACCAGCTCTAAGTTTTACTGCACTAACAACCGGCAGGTAGGCATCACTGTATTGCTTGTGCATAGCTTTGCTAGCATGTGAATGCAGATGAGGTGTGCAGTAGTATAC
>JAQIWK010000291.1:0-18509 GCA_034695265.1 Dissorhina ornata | reverse complement strand
TATATATATATATATATATATATATATATATATATATATATTTGTAGTTAACATTTATAATTAATATTTATATAATACATGTACAGAATTGTAATTATTATAATTAATATAATGTAATAATAATAATAATAATAATCTTTAAGCATTTTAATCATGTAATTATTACATTGTAATACACTGTATATTAAATATTTAAAAGTCATTGTGCCGATACTAATTAAATATTGAGATCAAATAAAAATTAATAATTTAGATTTAAATTAATTTTATATTAAATGAGATTTTAATTTTATAGATTAATAATCTGTCAAAAAATTTGGTTTGCAATTAAATTACATACTTTTGTGTCAAATCTAATAATTGAAATAAAAAACAAAAACATAAAAATATAAGTATATATTTGATAAAATAGCTGAGAAAAGTATAGTTTAATAACAAGTAAAAAACAATTAACAAGGTATTAAATCTTCTAAAGTATAACTCCATATACTTCTGCCGTCGTGACAGAGGGGTTGTCCCCGTATTTTGTCGCGAAGTATATGCCGATTGCGGACAATCCATGCAAACTTACAATCGCATACCAACGGGTTGTAACTGAAAACAACAGTATTGTGATTATCGGGCGCCAGAAGTAAAGGTGAAAATATTTTTTCCTCCAAATGTGTTAACAAATTATCTGATAATATGAGAAAAAGTGGACGATTTATACTGCAAAAAGCCAATGGACTGAAACTAGCGTCTGTCAAGTTGTTTGAATGTAAATTTATTAATAATCTTTGTTGAGATGGACTTTTGATTGAAAAGGCTAAGTCAGATATTTTGCGGATCAAGTTTTGACTTAAATCTAATACACAAAGTGAGTGCAGTTGAAAAAAGGCACAACCATCGATGTGAGTGATTTTGTTGCTTGACAATACTAGTTTCTTTAAATGTGCTTGGTCAGATTTTGAAAATGAATTTTTGGATACTCTGTCGTAATTAGTGTCAGTAATAGACAGCACTTCCAGTCGCTTAAATCGGTTTAGTATAGGCAACGGATCTCTACGATTGTAATTGACTAGTGTTTTGTGTCCTTTTAAACTAAAATATCTGGTCATACGATAAGAGGTCCAGAAGACAAACGGATCAAAGTTTTCCAATTGATTGTCAACTATTGAAACACTTCTGAACTTTAAATGTTTAAACAAATCCAGTTCATAGACGTATAAGTTTTGAATAGATGTTTGCATTATTTCCAGTTTAAAAAATGTCTTCAACGAGTGGGAACCGTTGAGGTATGTGTTAAGTCGTGTGAAAGCTCTCAACAAATCCATATCACTTATATGTGGTCCACAACAAGATATACTCCATTCGTAAGTACGGGACGGACTGGATATGCACTGACACGGGTAGAAGAAATCGGTGGCCGGACAGTAGGCTTCAACCGATACCGACATGTGTAGCGATGAATACATTATTATTGTGATAATAAAAATAGATAAGATTTCTAAATATAAATAAAATAAATCATAACTTTACATTATAATTAAAATAACTAAAGATTTTTTTAAAATTATTTGAATTTTATATTCAAATAAATATTTATAAAATATAATACAAAACGCTTACTCGTAATGTTAATCATTGTAAAGAGAAGTTTGATTTTTTGGTATGAATGGGATGAATGAATGTGGCAGTGATTCTGTGATCTAAATTAATAATAAAATTACTTTTTTCTGTCAAATCATTGAATGAAATATATTATATATATTTTATAAATATATATCTAATATTAAATAATAAAAAAGATGTAATAGTAATATAATTACATAATTACAAGGAATGTCGATATGGGATATTAAATTTAATTGTATGTATAAATAGTATTTGTTTTGAAAAGTATAATATAATCTGAATCCCGATTAACTGTCGACATATATCGTCCAAATCGCACGCATTTCCTATTTTAGACATACTTTCTAATGACATATCAATTGCATAACTCTTTGACACTTGAATGTTATAATATAATATATTTTTGTGATAACAAACACAATTGTAAGTTTCAATACAAAATTCTGTTACATTTAATGCATTTAATGATGCAATGAATATATTTGTGTTTTAGTCTGTATTTGCATTAATTAGTGTATTAAATAATATTTATAACGTCAAGTATAGACTGATTCATTAAATTTTGAATTGAATGCATTTTAAAAATATATTATATAAATATAAAGTTGTTGGCATAACTTAATTAAAAACATTTGCTACATTTTACATTATATGCCGTATTTGGATGTTTGAAAATTTAGTAATAATATTTAGTTATTTGGATTAATTTATTTAAAACTTTGCAAGTGTTACTTGATGATCTAAATTAGCTACCATGCAAAAAAAAATATTCTAAAATAAACAATAACTTTTAGGATAACAAAATTGTTTTAAAAATTAAAAATTATATATTTAAAAATTATATAATTTATATTTGTAATATAAAAAAAAAGTTTATAACTTGCATAAAACAGTTTATAAAACTTACCACAAAAATATTATGTAAAATACACGTTCACTTATAAAACTATAAACTAGTTTTAAAAGCGTTAAATTTCATACTAATCCAGATTTTAAAATGTTATCAAATGAAGGGTCACTTTGAAAGTGAAGTCCATTTAAGAGATTTATAGTTGTAATCAATGGACAGTTGGAGCAGATGTCAAATGTGGTGATGAATGTGTGTGAGAGTGATGCACATAAATGTTTGGTCACTCACACCACAACACCTTTAGGTCACAAAATTTGGACTTCATTGTCAACTTTTCAACACACTATCACCCTTTCCTTTACTACACATAAGCAGTGATTTTTACTATAATTTACATTTAATTGGTTTAGCCATGCATTTAGTGATTTATTATTATATATTTAGTGAATTGTATAGATTGGCATCTTTTCATAGTGAATACATACATAGACTGAGTGGCAATTGATGCCAATATATCAATGAATGCATCTTTTTTGATGATCAGTCGACAAGAGGGAAGTTCATGAATGAAGGGACCGATTGCTATACAATTGGTTGGTTTGGATGTATGGATGTGTACTATGCTTACAGTTTTACAGACTAACAGTTACTCTATTCTTGTCAATTGAATCCTATATTTAACGATTAAACCAATTGTTATAATAAATCGTTGTTATGGTTAGAAATTCATTCAAATTAAATGAATATTATACATTTGTTAGTTTATAATATAACTTTAACCAAATCTTTTATATGCTGATTAGCAATGTTATTAATTTATTTAAAATATTAAATTTAATAATAAAATTATAAATAAATAATTATAAATTATTAAAAACACTAACAGTGAAAAAATTGATTTTATGTGATTTAAATTTTAAGTGTAAATCAATGTGACTCTTAAGGAAGGATTAAAAGATTTATGATTTGTTTATTTTATTTATTTAATATAAAAAATTAAAAAAATATTGAGTGAAACTCGAATTACAAAATAAACTTAAATTTAAATCATAAATATTTAATTTCATAAATAGTGTAATAATTATAAAACAAAATTATCAATGGATAATAAAAACAAATTGTCAATCAAATAGACTTTTATTTTTATAATAAATTGTTTTATAATTTTATTTTTAACAAAACTTATAACATAAATTGACAATAAAATACAGTATTTGTTATATAAAACGGCAATAGTTAGTGATAATATGTATTTTATTTGTATAACAACTAATGAAACAGCCGATAGAGTAGTTACTAAACAACCAAATCAGATATAATGCCAACTTAAAAAAACAATTTATATAGTTTGTTGTCTCTTAGAAATTATAGTAACCATTGATTGATTTTTAAGCCTATTATATTGACCATAAAATTAATTGTACAAAAAAATGGATCACAAAAGGCTTATATGTGTTCGGTATTCATTGATTTTATTTAACTTTGCATTTTTGGTAAATTATAACTTCTTAAACTATTTTAATTCATTATAAATATGTATTAATTGTTTGTTTTAAAAACAAATAGGGTTTTGGTTGTATGATAACATTGTTCAGTATATTTGGTCTCAAATGTAATCAACATCTTCTGAATATTCTGTATGATTTGAATCCCAACATCAGAACTATTCGCAAATGTTTTGCAATCACAGGCTTTCTTGTCATTATGAATGCAATTTTAGGTTTAACCGCTATCTATAGAAAACGTTTAAGTATTATAATTGCCGTAAGTTTGTAAATATTTAATTAATTGACAATTATTTAGCAATGATTATAACTAATTTTATTTTCTCGTTTGAATAGTTTTGCTTTTTATTAATTGGTATATTAATATTTACAATATTTGCGATAGTTGTCGGAACAATGAGCTATAGAAATGTAATGTAATTTTATTATTTAATTGAGAAATAAATGGGTTTTAATATGTTTTTATTACTATGTCTTTAGTTGACAAACCAAACCCCTAACCACGCGATTGACAAGTTTTCAAGACTAATGTCTGAGTACTCGTGGAATAGTGTGAACAACAGAAGTGGTGTATTGATCGATGAATTTCAGATTGAATTCAATTGTTGTGGTGCTGTCAATGGCTCACAAAGTTGGGAACCACTCAGACCACATGATGTCCCAATTGGCGCTTATCCCTTATCTTGTTGCATCACTGACCAGAAATATGGTCTAGGTAATGACTGGTGTGATGAACAACAAGTTAATCAAAAGGTTTTATATCCATTTTTATGATAATCAATAATTTTTAATTGAAATTAAATGTATATTTGTATGACAAACAGGAGTCGTGTATTATAGCAACTCATACGATGATCAACAGAGTGGCCAATTCTTTGCAGATAACAATTGACATCTCTATAGAGGCGGCAATCGTTCAATTGCTTTGCATTGTTTGCATATTTTTGCTCAGATCTCAACCAATGGATAGAAGTGTACCTCTAATTCAATTTGATTAATATGTTTGTAAAAAAGTTTTTTTAAAATAAATATTTCTTACATTATAAATGTTTTGAACATTTGTGCTTTAATTTTCACAAAAAAACTGTTGCTATACACTGATAGAAATGTTTAAAATGAGATAATTAAAATGTATCATCTAGTAGCAATTTGTAATTTCAATTTGTAATCTTTTTAATTTAATTAATGAGAAAAATATGTGTAAATAAATTTTATATAAGTTATATCAATTGATTATAAAATATTGCAAATGAAAAATGAACATAAATGGTAAAAAAACAAGTCAACAAATAAATCACAATAACATATAATCTCTTATCGGTGACAAACATCTGTCGAAAGCAATTCAATTGAAATCAAATGAAAAAACAAATCACAATAAAAAGCAAGAGTCAGACAAATAATTATTTATTATAAAGTAATTACTAGTTGGACAAACATTTAATAATTGCAAGTTTCAAATTTTTTTCACCATGTTCGTTTTAATACTATTAGCCGTAAGTAATATTAAATTGATTTTATATATTTGCAAACAATATCAAACTAATAGATTGTCACAATACCAAACAAAAACTATTAGGTAGTGTCCGGCGATGTATTGTGTCAAAACTTTAACCGGGAGTACGTGGGTGTGGGTTACTCTCCCTATACCAAACATTGGGTGGGAAAGACACTTCCCTATTGGAACTCATACTCTCTTCAAGATATTAAGGATATGTTGAATATAGTGAACGGTAGGTTCCGTAATATAGCGACATATGGCATGGGAGTGGCCGACTATAACCAAAACAATCCGTGGGATCAATGCGACTCCAATTGTATCGTTTCCCGAGCTGCCGCTCAAATCAATCGCGACAAAAATCAAAAGGCATTATTAGTAGCGCAGGGTATTAACCAAATTGAAAATCAGGGTATCCAACAAAAAGAAATTAATAATGCATTTTCTGCCGCACAGGTGGGCGTTGTATTATATAATATATTAGCATTATTCATATATTAATTACTTTTCTATACTATTTAATGTAATTTAATTTTGAACTGATAGGACGCCAATGGTATATATGGGGGCACTGTTTGGGGAATGACTTTTACAAATGAATATTTTACGAGTGAAGCCACTGGTAATCGTATATTGAATATGATTAAAAGTAATAAGAATAGAGCCAAACAAATGAATGTGAAAGTTGGTACAAGGATTCATGTTTGCGGTATTATACACGACTCGGGCTCAATGCATGACATACTCGTTAACATAGTTAGAGAGTCCGACTTTATTATGTGTAACGTATATCCAGATAATAATGTAGTTAAACAAGGTGTTGATAAGTCGGTAGAAGCCGTGGGCAACGCTTTTCTTGGTTACCGACAAAAGTTTAAAGAAGTGAATCCAAACATTGATGTTATAATTGGTGAGACTGGTTGGCCCTCTCAAGGCATTAGTTTTAATGATTCGCCAAATAATGCTAAAAATTTGAGAGATTTTTGGACCCGAATGGGCGACTGGGCCAACAATAACCGAGTTTTGGTCCATATGTTTGAAGCCATTGACGAGCCCTGGAAATCAAGTCAAATATCTACTGATATGAGATCTCCGAGTGGTCCTAATGGTGCTGAGGGTCACTATGGTTGGTGGCAAAGAGTTGACACGGGTGGTGCTCCTAAGTATACTGAAAAATAATTTTTTTAATTAAATAAAATTACTCTAGTTATTAATTAATAATTATTTTTACTTTGTTTGGTTATTATTACAAAACTGTTATTTAAAACCTTTTAAAATAAATTACAAGTGATAATAAACCTTACATATATTTGTTTATTAAATAATTTTATTTAAATTTGCAAATAATCACAGTATTTTTATTACAAATTTAAGTATTTCAGTTTTATTATTACCTTGGTAATACCAGGCTTGTATACTTTAATTTTTAAATATATTACATTCAAAAGTTTTTTGACATAAAACAGATATCAATTAATATATTATCATAAAATAATTAATGATTTTACATATTAACAAAAACCTTTGTAAAATAAGTTCAATAACTATTGATTTAACAATAATTATGAAATTTAGTATTGATTGGCTTAGTAACGACAGGTGATGGTAGGAATTGTGTAATTATTATATAAACTAATTTGTTGGCAAAAATTTCCAAATGCAATTCAAATAAATAAAATATATAACTTAAAAGTTTTGCATTTCACTTTTTAGTTGTAATTATTATCTTGTAAAAATAATTATAAACATAAATATTTTTGTTGTATTTTTAATCTATTCACAAATAAACGACAAAAATATTGTTAGCGATAAATATTAATATTTTATTATTTGATTAAAAAAAAGATGCCTAAAAGGAGACAGGTCTTATCTTAAATATATTGTATTTAATATATTTTTAATTTAACTTGTAGTATGTTTAAAACAGTTATGTTGTTTTTAGTTTAATTTGATTTTTGAAACGTATAACAAGTTAATAAATTTTTAATTTAATTAACTTGTTAATTATATAAAAATTAACTGATTTAAGTAACAAAAAAATTGTGAAAATATTGGTTACGTTAACATTGCTGTCATTTGTCATTATATTAATTGCATTTACTGGCTGTTGTGCCACTTATTTTAGTTTTTGTGTTAATTATTAGTAATAATTATTAAATTAGTTTGATGTTTTCAAATCAAATTGTTCTAGACTAATTCTTTCATCTTGTTTGTTTGTTGTTCAAACTGTTTTGTCTACTTTTGATATTTTTGTTGGCCATTGAAATAAATGTGGCCAGAATTAAACCAATACTGATAGACAGTAAAGATGAGGACATTATTATGATAATAATAAATATAAACTAAATTAAGATTTTTAAATACTAATTTAAACTAATAATATGATATAATTAAATTATCACATAGTGTCAACTTCTATTTTGACTAATTAATGTATAAATGTTTTTAAATGGATACTAATGTCAATTAGTAATTTATATTTATTGATTATAAAACATTGTATTTAAAAAAATGAATAAAATGGGTAAAAACAGGTCAACAAATAAATTATTATTAAATTTCATATCTTATTGGTTACAAAACTATATATAAAACACATGATTCAAAGCAAATGACAATAAATAAAAGAAAGAGTTAGACCAATAATTGTTTATTAGTTTAATTATAATTATTGTAAAGTATATTTTTAAAAACCTACAATGTTCACTAAATTTGTTTTAATATTATTAGCCGTAAGTATTTGTAAATTAAAGTTTTGTCTGCAAACAAATAGTATATTCACAAAAAAAACTTTAGGTATCGATCGGTGGAATATGTTGTCAAAACTTTAACCGGGAGTACATCGGTGTGGCCTTCTCTCCTTATACCGCAAATTTGATCGGAAATACAATTCCCTATTTTAATTCATACTCTCTTCAAGATATTAAAGATATGCTGAATGTAGTCAACACTTTGTTTCGTAATATAGCCACTTATGGCATAGGAGTGGCCGACTATAACCAAAACAATGCATGGGATCAATGCGACTCCAATTGTCTGGTGGCCCGAGCGGCCGCTCAAATCAATTCACAATTCAATCAAATTGTATTATCAGTAGCGCAGGGTATTAGCCAGCAACCAGATCAGGGACTTCAACAAATAGAAATTAATAATGCATTTTCTGCCGTACAGGTGAGCCTGGTGGTTGGATACTTGTTGAACATACTTATTATAGATTTTAATGTAATTTATTTTTTTATTAATTAAACTAATAGGACGCCAATGGTATATACGGGGGTACTGTTTGGGGAATGACTTTTACAAATGAGTATTTCACGACTGAAACGACGGGTAATATTATATTAAATATGATTCAAAGCAATAAAGATAGAGCCCATCAGATGAATGTGGGAGTGGGTACAAGAATTAATGTTTGCAATCTTATACTAAGCTCGGGCTCAATGCATGACATACTCGTTAGCATAGTTCAAGTGTCCGACTTTATAATGTGTAACATATATCCAGATAATAATGTGGTTCAACAGGGTATCGATGAGTCGGTACAAGCCGTGGGCAACGCTTTTCTTAGTTACCGACAAATGTTTAAAGAAGTGAATCCTAATATTAATGTTATAATTGGTGAGACTGGTTGGCCGTCTCAAGGCATTAGTTTTAATGATTCACCAAATAGTCCTCAAAATTTAGTAGATTTTTGGACCCAAATGGCCGACTGGGCTGACAATAATCAAGTTTTGGTGCATATGTTTGAAGCCATAGACGAGCCCTGGAAATCGCATCAAACATCTGACTTGAGTTCTTCGAGTGGTCCTAATGGTGCTGAGGGTCACTATGGGTGGTGGTATAGAGTTGATACCACAGGTGCTCCACAATATATTGAAAAGTAAATTTTTCAATTGCTATAATTATTATCTATTATTGATTCATTACCATTATAAATTAAAAACTTTTATTTTTAATTAAAAAATATTTTTTAAATAAATGACACTAAAAATTTTTAAACATAAAACAGATATCAAATGACATTTTATTATGAAATCAGATTAAAATAAATTTAAAAAAAGTTGTAAAATATTAACAGTTATTAATAGTTATTGATTTAACAGTAGTTTAGAAATGAATATACAATTAAATTCAATACTGATTGGCTTAGTAACGACAGGTGACGGTATAAATCGTGTATTTATGATATAAATAAAATTGTTGGCAATCATTTGCAAAGGTATTTCAATTAAATAAAATAAAAACATATTAAAAGTTTTTTTTATATTTCACTTTTTTGTTATGATTATTATCTTGTAAAAATAATCATACATGCTATTTTTTGTTGTATTTTTAATCTATGCTTAAAATAAACGTCAAAATATATATATTGAGTGAGAAATGTTAACATTTTATCACTCGATTAAAAATATATATATATATATATAATTTTATTAATTTTAAATAAAATACAAAATTATTAATATGTGGCCAATATATCGTAAAAGACTAAAATGGGACGGGTCTTATCTGAAATATATTGTTTTGTATATATTTTTTATTTTACTTGTGGTATGTTTTCTCATAATTGTATTGTTTTTTAAAAGTTAAAAAAAATAGTTTCAAACTTATTATATGTGAATAAATTTTAAATTAAATTTATTTTTACTTTTTGAAAGGTGTTTGCGATAGTATTACTGATGGTATCAAATGATGTATCGAGTGATACCACCAAATATATTGACGATTTAAGTAACAAAAGTGTTTTGAAAATATCGGTTACGTTAACATTGCTGTCATTTGTTATTATATTAATTGCATTTATCGGCTGTTGTGCCACTTATACCAATAGTAAACTTATACTTGTTTTGGTATGAAATATAACTTATTTAATTAGTTATTAGAAATATATATACGTGTATAAAATTGTATATAAATTTATTAAATTGATCTAGTCTAATTCTTTCACTTTTTCTTTATTGTTGTTAAAACAGTTTTGTCTACTTTTGATATTTTTGGTAGCGATTGAAATATTTTCTACTTATAATAGCTTTTATTATAACTCAAAAGTAAGTCAAATATTTTTATTGTATTAATTTTAGGTGAATATATAATTTTTTTGTATTTAAAAGTTGAAAGATCAGACAATTGATGGCAAGTTTGAAGATCTGACAAAACATTATAAATGGTCTGATAGTGATGGATATGTCAATAATGAGACAACCAATGTATTGGTTGACGCCATTCAATGCAAATACAATTGTTGCGGAACTGATTCCTATAAGAGTTGGGATGACTTAAGACCTGATACAATAGATTGGTATCCAAGTTCGTGTTGTTGTCATTTACCGGCTGATTTCTTGAGCAACTGTACCCTAACATTAGTGAATACAACAGTAATGTTATAATTAATTGTTATATAATTTTAATGTTAGTCTTAATTATTTTAAATATATATACAGAACTCATGCTATTCTGCATTGAATGACAAACTCGAAAACATTAGATATTCGGTGGCATTAATGGCTGGAATAGCTATAACTAACTCTGTTATCAAACTGACGGGTATTCCTCTAATTTGGCATTTTGGACGACAATTGCCTCATAATTATATTATTTAATATTTCCGTAATTGTAGCCACAATTAAATAAAATTTTATAATATTTATTAATAAATGACATAATAATTAACTTCTATTTTATAAATATAATTACTTGTATAAATATTTAAATAAAAAAATTAATTCTGTTTTGATATCATATCAATCTGAAGTGTAATTTCTATAAAATAATTGAAAGTTCAAAGTGATTGCCAATATTGTATTGGTAATACACTAAACTACACCTAAACATAACATAAACCAAAATATATTGTACTTTTATTTTATTAAATAATATAAATAATCTAATATTCAAACAAATATAATACAAAACAATTTGTTTTTTTTTTGCAACGGATCTAAGCAACTACAATGTAAATGATATATAAGTAAATATAAATTATTAATAATAAGATTGTCGTCAAAACTACAGTAATTATCGCAATTATTGTCTAATCGTTTTGTTTTAATTTAATTTAATGGTGAATCATCCTTATTATTGCTTTATATCAAACAAAATTATTAGTTAATGACTTTGATTTTTTATTTGTTTGCAATAATTAATTTATTTAAATTAATTATAATTTATTTAAATATTCAATTAAATAGAAAAGTTTCTATAGAAACTAAAAATAAATAAAAATTACTTATAAGTTATAACAAGTCTATTTTAGCAATACTAACTATATCTTAAATATAATATCTATTTTGTCTAGATCAAAATTGTTCAAATAAAATTGACATTAATAGGTAACAATAAACTAATAAAATTAAATGTTTAGCATTTATATTACTAGTAAAATTTAATATAAAACTAGATTATAATCTTTGTGTTTAATTGGTAATTGTTGATGAACTTTGCCTTTATTTGCCATTAAATCAAATTAAATATTGACTTAATATTGACTTAAATGTTATAAAAATAAACATAACGACAGTACACTTGATTGAAGTGAACAGATTTGAATCGTGATTTGAAAGATGAAAAAATTAATGATTTATTTTTAATAATTTTGAAAATTTAAAGTGAAATTTAGTTCATTGTGTCAAACATTGTCTTACTTATTGAATTGTACTCTTAAAGTGTTTATCAAAATTCTAGTTCACGTTTTGAAAGCAGTTTTAGTCAATATTATTATAATAAAGTGAATTATTGTGTATATATTTATAAAGTTATTATAATATTATAAAAGTACTTTTGGGACTAAATTTAGGGACCCGTTTATATACAGTCCATTAGACTTGATTTGCAAGCTTTTTCAATGCAACTTTATAACACTTTACTAGTAGGTACTGGTAATTGTCATACAATAGGCAAATATATGTATAAATAGATATTCAACATTGAGAGATACCGGTGTATAAAGCAATTTCCTAACCGATCTAACCTTCATTTCCAGACATTATCAAGAAATACAATATAAAAATTAAGTGTTAGTGTTAAACATTTACCTGTAATATACTACAAATGTAAAGTGCATTTATAAATACATTGTATATGCCTTTCCCATATACACCTTTCCCAATCAATACATATTTTTCCATACAATTACCAATTCAACTGACTTATCAACAAAAGTGTTCAAAATTTATTGGGTTTCTATGAGTTTACTAAATTGCAATATTTTAACCATGTGTTTAAAGTCCCATTAATATCTAACGATAAAAATAATAAATGATAAAAAATATATTAAAACAAATTTTACAACTATTATATGAAATTTTGTTGAATAATGCTTTTGTTTTTTAAGTGTTTTCTTATCCATATATATATATTGCATACAAGTTTGGAGCCAATGAGTATTAAAAGTTATATAATTTATAATAATTAATTAAGTAACAGCATCCGACAAAATAAATTTGTATATATTAGTTGACATAAGTGTTAACCAAGTTTTAAATAAATATGAGCCTGTTGCAATTGTTTCGTACACCAGCCGGTTCACCGACAAGCGTCAAAAAAGAGGGCAAATTTAAGAAGTTTCGACGAAATTTTCACAAATCAACTAATGATTTAAAATGTGAGCCAACATTCATGAGACAGAGGTCTGTATCCACTTCTGCGCTCCACCACCTGGACATCCCATCTGGTGATCACTCTATGCTAAGTAAACGTAATTCTGTGATCTCAATGACACCGTCTGTGATGACCAACAGTGCCAATAGTGACGACGATAGTATGGCTGATACACCCGAACCATCCAAACAACAGCCGAGTAATAATCAGATATCAGTGAAAGAATTAATTGAAAAAATGATAACTCATTTGCAAGTATTGGAGCGAAAGAACGATATATTGACACAAAATATACAAAAATTAATGGACGAGAAGATTAACGTTGAAACAGATTTGAGTTCAACTAAAGTAGAGCTAAACTTATGTAAGAACCGATTGAATCAAATCGAGACAATGGCTGATGAGTGGTTGTGTGGGTTATGTTCGGACAATAAAATTAAAATATTAAGTAAAAAACGATATTTCGTATCCACACTATGCGGCCATATATTCTGCTCGACTTGTGTCCACAAAATTATTAAATACTGTCCCACTTGTCATAAGCCAGTCAAAGATGGCAAACTAGACTATCATCGTATTCACGTTTAAATGTTATTTATGTTTAATTAAATTAATTTTACTACACTATTTATGATTTATGACACACTTATTAAGTTAACAATAAAATAGAAATAATAATTAAAATATTGTTTTTTAGTAAGTTTTTTCCAATTGAATAAAAGCGTTAAATATTTATTATTAAAAAAAACTTTTATGACAATTGTCTCAAAGCATTATTAAATTTGAGAATAATTTATTTTTTCAGTTTATATGTAACGATACATTCGTTAAATAATGTAATGTTAGACTAGTTTAATGTAAAATATTATAATAAAAGATTTTAAATAATAAAATTTAATGTACTTTTATTGTATTTTTATTATTAAGTTATTCATTGAAAAAAGCTTTACCATGGATTGTTGAATATTTTGTAGCAGGAACTGAAATTTTTTTGGTTTGTCGGTGGTATATGGTATAGTAAATTTTAGTCTACATTTTGTTAGTTAATAAAATTGTTAGTTATTATTATTACTATAAAATATACGTAAATTTTTGTTAAACATATCAGATAATATTATAATTATTAAATATGTTAATAAATATTATATTACATAATAATATAATAGTAAAACAAAGATGCCGTTAGAAATAGACTAAAATACTTGATCTGTATAAACAATGATTGTACCAAGTTGCTGTGCAAACAATATTTAATTTTATTTATTTTTTATCAATCGGTTGCTCATATAAATTAAGATAACAATTGTTTGCTGTGATGTTGTATTGAGATATACTTAAACAAATATATATTTGGTAAGTGTTTGACTCTATCTTTACTTTTATTTTATATTTAATTTTATCCATATTTGTTAGATAAGACCCTAAACATAGTCTCTTTTTCTCTCAAACTTTTAATATAGCACTTCATTTTGTATTGAATTTTTACTTTTAGCTCATTAAGTATGCCATTTATTAACCTATTATTTAATTAATAATATTATAGATGAGAAGATAGTTTATTTAAAAATTAAAATTTAATTTTTCGCAAAGTGTTTGTGACTTAACTTTATAGATATAAATATATTAAGTATTCATTACTTGAATGGATAGATTAGTGAAGCGCTGGTCTCGCAGTTCGTTTAGTCTCCGGAGGAGTACTTCAACATTGGATAAAATGGTTGACATATCACTAGACAATACCAATCAATCCAATTCAATAATCAGTGATTCAGACTCAACCACAATGGAGTACGCGGAGACACTACCGCCTAACATACCTCCCCCTCCGCCTCCTCGACCGCCGCCCAGACGTCGACGCAAACAGTCGTCGGCGTCGAGCGGAACCGTATTCTACTGCCAGACTTCAAACCCATCGGCACTCGACTCACACAACCATAATATTAACCGAGACATCACTCCAGTTAAGAGACCCTTAGTTCCGCCTCCTATTCCTCCCCGTACTGTATCGATGGACGAGAATTGGATCAAAAAACAAACTAAAATATTTGAAAGAAGTAAAAGTGTTGAGACGCCAGTCATGTCACCAAACGTCTCATCCACTAATCAAATGTTCACAAATGAAGAACATATCCATAATTTAACTCAAAATTTGTCGGTTTTAGAGGATTTGAATTTTATGCTCAGAAATGAACTTAAGACCTGTCGGGACGAGAATACTGTGATAGTCAATGAGTTGGCAGCCGTTCATATAGAAAGGGATCAGTTATTACAGACTTGCAAAGAGATTGACCACTTGAAAGACAATGAATGGATCTGTTCTATATGTCTCGATGACAGACATATGATCTTATCGACCGACAGGCAAATTGTATCCACATATTGTGGCCATTTATTTTGCAATACATGTGTCAATATGGCGCTCAATGCCGAAAATGTGTGTCCCACTTGTCGGGTACCAGTTCCTCCCAAAACACCTGCATTTCATTACTTGTATTTTTGAATACAATTTTATCATTTATTAAATCAATTGTTTAATTTATAAATTTTTAAAATAATTTAAAAACTAATGTAATATTTTAAATATAATGCAAAAGTTAATATAATTAAATCAATCAATCAATTTGTAAATTTAGTTAAAAATAATAAAACTTTTGTAAAAATTTATTGTTCATCCGAAGTGTCATCCTTACCTTCCTTTTCTTGTTTAGTATCTCTGATATCACTTCCGTCGTCCTATTAATTGATTGTAAAATAAATTACAAATTAATTGTGTTTTAATTTAAAATATTCTTAATTAATTAATTAATTAAACTACATTTTTTAATAACCAGTCTCTCAAAAAAGCTTTAGCCACTCGTAAAGATTTTTCGACAAAATACTTGACATCATCTGTATATTTAAATTGTAGTTAAGTTTAAGTAAAGTTTGTTTTTTTAAATAAATTAGATATTTATTACCCGAAACTTTACCCAAATCTTTTGAATATCTTCTCAATATGTCATCATCAGAACCAACTGCCGATTTGGTCAAAACAAACTCATCTTTCGGTAAATTTTGTATTTTAAATACATGTCTATTGGACGACACGTTTACCGTTAAAAGTATTACGATTAACAAAGTTATAGCAAACATTAGTTTCAAGTCCATGGCATCAATAAAATAAGTTTGTTTTAAATAAATAAATTTGTTTATTTTTAAATTGATTTTATAGTGAGTGTCCTTTTTTTTTGTTGTTCAATATTGATCTAATCCAAGACAATTCAAATAATGCAAAACTATTTTTTTTATTGTAATATGTTTTAGGATTTATTTTCAAAAGCAAACAAATCTCACAATAAGTTTGTGTGACATTGAAATTCTGTCAATAGATTTGTATTACAAAAATGTATTGTGTTTTTGTAAATAAATATTAAATAATAATAGAGTTTATTAAATAACTTTAATTAATACAAAGTTTATTTAAGATAAAGTTTGTAAATAAAAATGTAAAAATAAGATTAAATGTTTTATTTTATATCATTTAATTAGAAAGAAACATTTTACGCCAAAATAATTTTAATACATTTATAATTAGTTAACTTAAAATTAGTTAATTTTGTAATTAAAATGTTATATAATTTTTTTAATTTGTAAATCCATTAAGATTTTTGATAAAACTTTATTTGCTGAATGATTTTATTTGAATAATGATTGTATTAATATTATATTTATTTAGCTAAATTTAATGCAATTGAATAAACAAACTTTTTATTATTCATATAAAAGTCTATTGATAAGTTTTTATCAATTTAAATTTGAATTAAATTCTTATATAATAAATATAATTGTAATTTTATTTTATTAATATTTTTGTTTTGTTAAATAAAATTAAAAACAAATTTTATTGCAAACGATATATTGAGCTAATTTTGATTTATACTGTTTAGTCTTTTGTTTCAATCTTTTCATAATAGTTAGTAAAATATATAAATGAACTAATCGACACAAATAGCAAACAATTAGTATTATATAATATATATAACCAAAATTATTGTTGAAATTGTTAGCAAATATTAATTTTGTTAAAAACATTAATTCGACAAATAATAATACCCGAAAAGAGTTGATCCAAAATCGCCAAACTCTTACTTTTCCCCGTCCTATCAGACAATAGTAAGTCTCGGATGTGATTATAGTTAAGACAACTATTATTACCGATGAATACATAAATAAAATCCAATTTTCAATTATATTTTGAGTTGAATAGCGGCCGAAGAGTCGCCAAAACGATATGAGTATTAATGCAAACGAGACTATCATTGAATTAAAAGCTATTACTTTGACTATTGAGTACATATCGGCAAATGGATTGTTAATCACTTTGTCTTTTAATTTATTTTTAAGCTTTTCATTGACTGTTATATTTGTTTTGCCTTCATTTGAATCGCTTTCTAACGGATTGTCTTTATTTTGCAAATTATTTATAAAAAACATAAATTCATGCAATTCTTGGGAACAATCTTCCGATTCAAATACCAAACCCTTTAAGATTTGCCAATCAATTGGTTGTAAAGCCATCCAACGTATGTTTAATTCATTTTTACGACTCTTTACAATAGTTTTAAATAAATCACTCAATAATGTCTTAAGAGATATAAAGTTTTGATTTGCCATCACTTTTAATACAATATTTGTTTTGTTAATTGACCCAAACTTTTGTCGACGATTTAGACAAAAAAAATGCAATGGATTTTAAAATTAACAATTGAAACGACGGCTACTTTTATAGATTTGAATCAATTGATTGAAATCACGCACTCATTGAAACATATTTTAATTATTAAATTAATTAATTTACAGATTTGTGATAATTTTTATAAATAACAAGTTTTTATTTGATTTACTCTTTGTTGTATAAGACAAGTGAATAATTACAATAAGAGCTAAAATTATTTCAAATCTCATTTTTCAGACACCAGTATAAAGAAATTGATTTGACTTCACTGTTGAATAGCATTAAGTTTATTATTGATTCAATAAGAAATCCAATAATAAGTGGATAATTGTTTAATGAATATTGGAAACTAAGTTTTCTTTGTTATCTTTATTGTATGAATACATGTCCTCAGAAATGATATTTATTTAGACATTAATTACATTTCAATACAAAATTTAAAAATATTAAAACTAAAAATCGGAATAGTTTTATATTTAATATTAAATTTAATAATAAAATTAGGTAATAATTAGTTTTTTAAATATTTTTAAACATAAAAATAATATCAAAAAAATGTTATGCTTTGATGTGATATCTAATGGTCTAAAGTGGATGAGTTTTGTATCCACTTGTGTTGCATAACAATCTTCATATTAATTCTGGTATTTCTGTTGTATGTCATCAAACTCTTAATCAAATCAATGCATTCATTAGAGACACGAGGCTTTAGAGGCACTTCTAGTCCTGTTT
>JAQIWK010000290.1:0-18536 GCA_034695265.1 Dissorhina ornata | reverse complement strand
CGGGGGGTCCAGCCCGAACTTAGTATCTACATTTATATTTCATATAATGCAGATAAAAACACTAAAATTTAACATTAGTTAAATACAAAAATGTTCTATTGTTTTGAGGTGACATATTCTTATATACATATTGCATCGAAAAATTATGTATGTTTTAAACACTATGTACAATAACACTATAGACAATGTTTTTGAGGGCCCAAAAGAGGTCAGTTCTCTCAGGGTAGTTCTGGTTACCCTACTTTTAGTGTACTGGATATTTCAGTTAACAAAATACGCACAGTATACTGGGGACCTTTGACAGTGCATTGAGATGTGACGTCACTTCAATGCTTATACATAAAACTGAATGCACTGTCAAAGGCCCCCGTATACTGTGCGCATGTTGTTAACTGAAATATCCAGTATATTACCATTTATAAACATTTATATACCATGCAAAAGTATTATTTAATTTAAACTTACTTGACCATTAATGCTACTATTAGGGTAATTAAGTCGCAAAATAATTACAGAAACTGATGTAAAATGAGAGCCATCTGGTGCATGGGCGTTTGGTTTCATTGCCAACACTGTACCCGTTTGTAATTTGTCGGGTACTGTACCTGTATTAAGACCCCAACCAGATAATATAGCATACTCCTGATGGGTATTTAATACATTGGCTTTGGGTAGACAAATAGAATTAATTTCATAATATCCAGCTGTGCGTTTGAATTGAATATCTTGGTCAGTTTTAATCAAGGCTAAATCATTCTGGAATTTATACGCGCTACTATAGTTATATTTTGGATGAATAAAGTATTTAGTAACGGGATAGCCTTTTGGTAATCGTGCCTTGTCTATAGCACCAGGATATACGGTAGCATCCTTGAATGTAATAGTTGCACCTGGTCTATCCGGTCCACTAGAAATATATAATTTTAAAAATAAAATTAACATGTTTATTTATATTTATTAAATTAGTGAATACAAACTGGAAATTATGGGCAGCGCTTAAAATCCATCTATTGTTCAAAATAATTCCAGTTCCTAGAGTTGGTCTAAATATTAATATAGATATTATTAATAATTTATTTTAATATATGTAATGAGTACTTTAATTTACAGACTATAACACGCACAATATAAAAATCATATAATGTGTTTTTTTGCATATGCTTTATGTTATATTTCGTAAATTAAGATTTATTATTTAAAAATAGTATAATTTATTATATATTATTAATCATACACAACTCCTCTTGCTCCAGCGGTGTCATAGTAATCTAATCTGGCTTCAAGATAAACCACCCAGGGCATTTCACCTACACCCACATCTCGGCCGTTATGCACGTGATTAAGCAATGACTGACTTTTATGATATGGAAAGCACTGTTCGTTGGCTACTAGACTAGAGTCGCGTCCAATACCGCAATCCTGAGTCGTTATGTTTGGGTAGGGCTCGGGCTGTAGGTCACCCAAACTTAGGCCTATCCAACCATAAATAGCTAAAATTGAAATATATAAATTAGATACATGTAAAATTTAAGTATATTTTATTATTTTTTCGTACCAGATAGTATATATAATAAAATTAGCATTGTTAATTTGTTAATTAATTGCTTATAATTGATTATAATTTTTTAAATGTTTTAAAAATGTTATAAATTTGTAATTTAATGCTAATTTTCTCACAAATACTTTTTATAATTTTCAATTATATATTTAGACTGTAAAATTAAACATATTATTTTACATTAAGTTATATTATATTTATTGTGTAACTAAAAAATATTTATATTAAATTATATTAATTTATTTTAATTAAATTTATTATATAATTTTTAAATAAAACTTTAAAATAATTTTATATAAAATATTTTTTTAATTAATAAAAAAATTTTGAAATAAAAGTTTATTATATAAAGTAAATATATAAATAATATTAATTTTTTTAAAATAAATTTAAAACAAATTATTTTTTATTAATTACATAATATTACAATTAAATATAACATTTAAATTAAATTAGTCTCATTTAATTTAGCTATTAAAAAAATATTTGTGTAATGTTAATAGATATAATTAAATCTTACAATTTTGACATAATTAAAACAAATATTATAAATATTATAATTTATTCGTTTACATTTTGAAATTTGTAATGATCTACATTATTATTAACAATTTAGTTAACTTGAGTTTTAAAAGTTAAAGTATAAAATCAATTATATATTGTCGTGACGCGTGCGGTAAACGGGCCAACAGGACAGACCAAGTTAGGCGCGAAATGAACTTTACAAACGCCTACACTAGAAGTGGTAGACTCGATGGCAAAAGTATTTTTCTCGGGTCGACCACGGGTTTAGGCCGCGCGACACAAATACATTGGTTTGTGACCGAGAGGTTCGGGTCGCCGATGACCAACAATGAGTGACAGAATGAATGGAAATGCGAAATATAACGACTTGTGTTGAGTTCCGGACTTTGACTTCGGGGCCCGATTTAGAGGTCACGGGAAGTGGGGCCCTATTTTCTGAAGATCTCAGATGATTGATATACTGATTAGGAATGCATAGTTCAAATTAAATTAAAATGGCATAGTTATAAAGTAGTTAAAATTGATTTATTATATTTATAATTAAACTTGTTAAAAGATATACAACTACACAGTAGGGCTGTCGAAAGGAAACTGAAAGTTAACACAAAAGATATTGTTAGTATGTATCTAAATTACATAATAATTTTAAGTTTTTAAAATTTTATCAAAATTGTTTTATTAGTAAGTATCTAATTTGTTAAATATTAAACATTTGTAAAAAGTTTTATATTTTAATTTCTGTGTATAATTTTGTTTTATAATAATAAAATAATTGAACAAGTTTTAATTAGTTTAAAATATTTTCATTAATATATACAGTTTATATTACAATTAGTTTTTATTTGTAGTATTATTTAAGTTTATTGTTTATACAATAAAACAAATTAAAATTTAAACTAAAATCTACTAAAATTTATTGAAACTCAACTAATAGTACCTCGATTATGACTAATATCTACACTATACCAACATTTATAAAAAATACTTAAAACAATTTTTATTATCTTTCAAATTATAACCATAAAAATATTATTTCATTAAAAAACATTTAAATAAAACATAATTATAAACTACTTTGTATGATAAAAATTTGGTTTATTTTAAGTATTTTAATATACATTAAACAAACTATCATAGCAATTGTAGAAACATAAAATAATCATTATTATAATTAAATAAATTATAATTACTGTAATTATAACAAAATAAAACTTTAATTGACAAACTTGTATTTTTAATTCAGTATTTAAGTATGGTAATTTTATATAATAATTATAATTTAATATTTAATTGAACTATATAAAAATTACAAAACTTTATCATAAAATAAATTAAAATTTAAGTTTAAAATATTTTGTAAATATAATGATTGTAATATTACAAATTTAACTTTATAGATTGTTTTCAAACAAAAAACTTATACTATAATTAAAGTATTATCATACAATTACTTGTAATTACTTGTAATTATTTTAAGTATATACAATATTAATTACAAGAATTATAATAATTTTTATATAAAATAATAAATTTTATTAATTGACATGTGCGCGCATATTCATTAGCGTGTTTATAAAACTATAAAAATATATGGTAATTTTTACTAGTTTAAACATTATTTTAATAACTTATATTTTATATATTTTATATATTTTATATTTTAAATAAATTTTCAAAAAATTTAATAATGAGTTTTGATTCAACAAAACCCATACCCCGTGAATGGCAAGTGTCGGGTGCGGACAGTCATCTCTATCGCATCGGACTATCGCTATTCAAACCCATTCATACAAACCATAGCATTAAACGTCGATTTATTTTTTACCCACAATTTATATTTGTAATACAAATATTATTTTCAATAAGACATATAATTGTTTTATTAATTTATAAATTTAATATAAACATATCTCACTGGACACACTTGTACCTTGGTGATATTGACCATAACATTAAAACCAATTATATGACTACTTTATGCACATTATTAATGAGTTTAAGTACAATAGCGTCTCAATTAGTTTATTGGCATAACTATCGCAATCATATAAAACCTATTGATTTTCCCGTATTTCAAATGATGGCCGGACATCGGGCGCCCATTGATTGCGGTATTTCTAATAAATCATCAATAAAAAAAATTTGTTATTATGGTAAGATTTTATTTAAAATAACTCATATAATTGCAATTGTGGTTGCATTAGCTGGTTTTGTCTATCCATTTAACGCCTTAATAATAAATGATTTAAACATGTTTCTTTTCTCCATGGTATTTATTATTGTTTTTGGTGTTCAATAACTTTAAATATATTTATGTCACAATCAACTTATTATTGGATAATAGCTTTGTATTATAAATTACTAATTAAAAATCGAAATAAATTAATTCTTAAAAATAAAATAATTTGTAATCAACAAGCTAAGTTAATGCTTTTGTTTGTTTATAAATTCAATATAGTATATAATATTATATCTATGAGTAATAAACAATATTGGTCAAAATTTATAGGTATCGTTTGGTTAACAACTGGCTCAATATCTGGCTTAATATCTTATGTAGCTTTATTTACAAATGTACATATTTTAATAAAGTGTCTAGTTAATTTTACTGCTTTATCTTATGTAATTGGATTATTACTTGTAATACATATATCATCATCACTTTATAATGAAGCAATTAAAACTTATTTTATTATTTATTCACATATAATAACATCTAACAAAGTACCATTTTCATTAAAATTTAAAGTAAGTATAAATATTTATATATTTGTGTTATTAATAAACATTTAATTTTTGTTTAAAAGTTGATAACAATATTTGAACGTTTGGCAAAACGTAAAATTGGTTTTTATTGTTGGAAACTATTTATTATAAATAGATTTCGTGGATATGAAGTAAGTTTAGTAAGTTTAGTTATACTAATAAAATTAATTTACCTAGGTGCTTACATTTGGTTCAATAGTTTACATGCGTCTTATTCGCGATACAATTATACACAAAATAAATTTGCAATAATTTTTATGGCTTTTAATTTTAATAATGTAATAAAATTTAAAGGTTATAAAATAACTAAATCATTCGTGAACTATTTATTTAAATTTAAAAATATTAATTACTGTAGGCATACATTACTATAATAATTGTATAAATTTAAGCCTATAAGCTATTAACTTATTTTAATTTTTAATATCACAATTACCCTAATTTCGGGACTATAACGCGAGTCCATGTATAACGCGAATTATATGTTTAGTTATAAAGATGTTTTGCCTGTACATGATAAACTTATCGACTTAATTAACAAAGTAATTAAAATAAATTTACCTAGATAAGTTTATTATGAAATACAAAATTTATTTTTAAAGAGTATCAAAAAACACTTAATTTATCTAGATAATAAATTTTCAGTATATACAGTAATGATTTGAATAATTTTGTTATTAAATCAGATGAAATTATAATTAGTTTCATATAATTCTATATTAATTTTACTAAATTTTATTTAGAATTATTTTTGTATAACGCGACCCCCATGTATAACGCGATGGCTGTACTATTTGAAAATTATCACTTTTTTTTGTATAACGCGCGAGTTATAGTCCCAAAATTAGGGTAATTCTTTTTATTAGTATTATTTAAGTTTTAAATTGATCGGTACCTGTTAAGCTTTACACAATTAGACACATTGTTGTATAAATGATTTGTTTGGGAAACTAAATTATTTAATATTTTATACAAATTTATTTATTTTTAAAATTATAACTTGTAATATTAAAATTTTTATTACATTTAAGACCATTTAAATATTATAGTAAATTATATTTATGGAGTAGTTTATTTGGACAAACCATTATATCAATTGTCCTTAGATATAATGGTAATGATCATAACTACAATAAATTATAATTAGTACAATAATTACAAAACTCGTAAATTTAATAAACAAAATTATATTGTTAATTGTGTATATATGTACATTTGTTCAACCCTAGAATTGCACCGTGGCACTTTTGTGTACCATAGCGTGGTTAGAATTTAATTAAAAATCAACCGATAACTCCAACTCAAAATAAAGTTGGAAATGTCCAAGCTATTCAAGTTATATAAATAAAATATTTATAACAAAATTAAATCCAGTGATTAATAAATTACAACTGATTAACATAAAAAAGTTACGTTTTGTGCATTGTGGCACAAAATATATTTACATGTACTATTATAGTATGCATCGTGGCACAAAAAAGTGCCAAAACGTGACGTGCACACTGGCACAAAATAGTGCCAATAAATAGCAAAGTATTGGCCCTTTTTTGTGCCACGATGCACTTGCCTATTGGTACAATTTTGTGCCACAATGCATAAAATGTAAGTTTTTTTAGCGGTGCGATTCTAGGGTTAATATGATAATTATATAATATGATTTACTTGAACTAATTATAATTACTATTATTATCTATTTATAATATTTTGTAATTTTAATTAATGTAATATTAATATAATTAATTTTATAGTTGTTTTTCATAAATTGCATAGTTTAATTATAGTATTATCATCCAATTACAAATAATTATTTCAATAATTATACTAGAAATTACAATAATTATAATATTTTAAAGTTCAATAACAAGTTTTATTAATTGGCACTTGCGCTTATATTAATAGACCAGTTTATAAAATTAGAAAAAACTTTATAATTTTATAAAATTTTAAAAATTAATATAATAACTTATGAATTTGAAATAATTTTATATTTTGATTATAATAAATAAATAAATTAATAATGAGTTTTGATTCAACAAAAGCCATACCCCGTGAATGGCAAGTGTCGGGTGCGGACAGTCATCTCTATCGCATCGGACTATCGCTATATAAACCCATTGATCCAAACAATACTATTAGACGTCGATTTATTTTTAATCCAAAACTAATAATTACAATACAAATTTTATTTTCAATTAGGCATATAATCCTTTTATTAATAACTAAATTTAATATAAAAATATCTCACTGGACACATTTATATCTTGGTGATATTGACCATAATTTGCACACCAATAATATGACTGTAATCTGTGCACTATTAATGAGTTTAAGTACAATAGCGTTTCAATTAGTTTATTGGCATAACTATCGCAATCATATAAAACCTATTGATTTACCCGTATTTCAAATGATGGCTGGAAATCGGGCGCCCATTGATTGCGTTATTTCTAATAAATTTACAACAAAACAAATTTGTTATCATGGTAAGATTTTATTCAAAATAACTAAAATATTAACACTAGTGGTTGGCCTAGCTGGTTTTGTCTATCCGTTTAACGCTTTAATAATGAATGATTTGAACATATATGGCCTGGCTGTTTCTTTGTCTCATAGCATTTATTATTGTTTTTGGTGTTATTATACATTAAATATATTTATGTCACAATTAATACATTATTGGATAGTAGCTTTGTATTATAAATTACTAATTAAAAATCAAAATAGTTTTCTTATTAAACATCAGCTTATATGCCAGCACCAAGTTAAATTAATGCTTTTATTTGTAAATAAATTTAATTTATTATACAATAATATATCTACAAGTAATAAACAGTATTGGTCTAAATATGTAGGTATTGTTTGGCTAACAACAACTTCAATATCAGGCTTAATGTCATATAATGTTTTATTTTCAAATCTACATATTTTAATTAAATGTCTAGTTAATTTTACTTCATTATCTTATGTAATTGGTTTATTACTTGTAATACATATATCATCATCACTTTATAATGAAGCTATTCAAACCTATTTTATTATATATTCATATACAATAACAAGCAATAGTATACCATTTGCATTAAAATTCAAAGTAAATATAAAATTTTGTAATATCGATAAATTATTAATAAATATTTAATTTTCATTTTATAAAGTTATTAACAGTATTTGAACGTTTGGCAAAACGTAAAATTGGTTTTTATTGTTGGAAACTATTTATTATAAATAGATTTCGTGGATATGAAGTAAGTATAGAGTGATCTTTATTGGTATTAATGTTACCATAGTTACTCATAGCCTTCACTGTGCTATACTTAACTATGGTAACACAAAAATTAACATTGAGCAATTTATATTATGTATAATCTTATAATTTAATTGTATTATCAAACTTAATTTATCCAGGTGCTTACATTTGGTTCATTAGTTTACATGCGTCTTATTCGCGATACAATTTTACATAAATTAAATTTTCAATAATTATTATGTCATTTAATTTTAATAAACTAAAATTTCAAAATATAATGTGGAAAATGGTAAAAATATCCAAATTATTTGTAAACTATTTATTTAAATATATTAAACATATTTAAATTTTTAGAAATCTATTTGTTATGTATATTGAAGATATGAAGTACAGTATAGATTAATTTATATCAGTTTTAATGTTACTGTTATTTCCCAAAGTATTTACGAGCTATACTTAACTACGATAACCTAGAAATCAATATAATATATAAAACTAATTTAGTTATAACATTTAATTATATTTTATATTATTGTAATTATAATTATAATAATTATACTTGTAATTATAATATACTTGTATAACTATAAAAATTATATGTCTATTAAAATAATTAATTATTAAAAAATAAAATAAAAAGTATACTTATAAACAATAAATTTTAAAACATAATTATGAAATATGTATATAAAAATAATTTATAGACGTAATCATTTTGTTAATTGAGTAGTATTAAGTAAAATATTATTAATATTATAAATTATAATTAAACTATAAATTATTTTGTTAATTAATTGCTTGTTTAATTAACATAATAAATTTTAAATTAACAAATATATAAATTATACTAAAATTTAAGTATTATTCCACAATTACAAGTTATTATTTCTATAATTTTAAATATATTTAATGATAATTATTTTGATTACAAAAACATTTAAAGTAAAATAGTAAGTTTTATTAAGTGGCATCAGTTTGTACATTTCTTTATATTAATCTAGATAATTACTTGATAAATCTGAATATTTTGGGACATAATATTAAATACTTATAAACTTAATATATTTGATGTTATAATCCAATATTGAAATCTAGTTTCAAGTATAAAATAATGAATTTTAATTCAACAAAACCCATACCCCGTGAATGGCAAGTGTCGGGTGCTGACAGTCATCTCTATCGCATCGGACTATCGCTATTCAAACCCATTCATACAAATCATAGCATTAAACGGCGATTTAGTTTTAATCCATATTTTTTATTAATATTTCAAATTGTATTTTCAATTAGACATATAATTGTTTTATTAATCTATAAATATAATATAAGTATATCTCACTGGACTCATATGTACCTTGGTGATATTGATCATAATATGCCAACCAATTATGTAACAACTATATGCACATTACTAATGAGTTTAAGTACAATAGCGTTTCATTTAGTTTATTGGCATAACTATCGCAATCATATAAAACCCATTGAATTACCCGTATTTCAAATGATGGCCGGATATCGGGCGCCCATTGATTGCGGTATTTGTGATAAATTAACAATAAAATTAATCTGTTACCATGGTAAGATTTTATTAAAAATAACTTATATAATACCAATAGTGGTTGGTCTGTCTGGTTTAACTTATACTTTCCAAGCTTTAGTAATAAATGATTTAAATATATATGGCCTGGCTGTTTCATTGCCTCATGCCATTTGTTATTGTTTATGGGTTTATTGGACTTCAAATATATTTATGTCACAGACAACTTATTATTGGATAATTACTTTGTATTATAAATTATTAATTAAAAATCAAAATAAATTAATTATAAAAATTAAGTTAATCTGCGAACAACAAGCAAAATTAATGCTTTCAATTGTAAATAAATTAAATTTAATATATTATAATATCTCTACAAGTAATAAACAGTATTGGTCAAAATTAATATGTAATATTTGGTTAACAACAACTTTAATATCTGGCTTAATATCATATATTGCATTATTTTCAAATGTTCATATTTTAATTAAGTGTCTAGTTAATGTTGCTAGTTTATCTTATGTAATTGGTTTATTACTTGTGATACATATATCGTCATTACTTTATAATGAAACACTTAAAACTTATTTTATTGTATATTCATATATTATAACAACTAAAAACATACCATTTGCAATTAAATTCAAAGTAAATATAAATATTTGTTATTTAATTATAATGATTGATTTAAAAATATTTGTTTTTTATTAAACAAAGTTATTAACAGTATTTGAACGTTTGGCAAAACGTAAAATTGGTTTTTATTGTTGGAAACTATTTATTATAAATAGATTTCGTGGATATGAAGTAAGTATAGAGAAAATCATAATAATTTTAGTGTTACCATAGTTACTCATAGTTTCTACTAGACTTACGTAACGAAGGTAACATATAAATCATTCTTTACTTATATATATTATATATCAACTTATTTAATTATATATATAACTATATTTTGTCAAGGTGCTTACATTTGGTTCATTAGTTTACATGCGTCTAATTTGCGATACAATTTTACATAAATAAAATTAATAATAATTATCATGTATTATATAAAGTTATAGAATGTGTAATATTAACTAGAATTTTTTTTATTGATTGTAATAAAATTTATTTTTAATTGTATTAGTTTAATATTTTTAAATTAAATTTCATCAAAATTGTTTAATTAGTAAGATTAAATTTTTAAAAAATACTATAAACCTATTTGAATAAAAATAATCAGTATATAATTAAATGTAATTTTATGGACATAATTATCTGGCTAATTAAGTTGTTAAGTATTTTTGTATACTATAAAATTTATAAATAAAAATCACCATACTCTTATATAATTTACAAAATATAATAAACATTTGTAATTTAAACCTTACATTTGTTAGCCACAATTACAAGTAATTATTTTTTGTAATTTCAAACATATTATAATTATAATTATTTAAATTATAAAAATATTTAATGTATTATTATAAGTTTGAGTAATTGTCACTTGCGTTTACATTTATCTACATTTGAAATGTATTATCTTGACTATTTAAAACTTTAAGCTGATAACTTATAAACATATTTTAACTTTATGTAACTATTCATAAATAAAAACTTATATCAAAATTAAATAATGAGTTTTGATTCAACAAAACTTATACCCCGTGAATGGCAAGTGTCGGGTGCGGACAGTCATCTCTATCGCATCGGACTATCGCTATTCAAACCCATTGACCCAACCATTAAACGTCAATTGATTTTTAATCCCCAATTGATGTTTGTATTACAAATTATATTTTCAATTAGACATATAATAGTTTTATTTATTTATAAATTTAATATAAATATATCTCACTGGACATATTTGTATCTTGGTGATATTGACCATAATATGCAAACCAATTATATGACAATGATATGCACATTGTTGATGAGTTTAAGTACAATAGCATTTCAGGCGGTCTATTGGCATAACTCACGCTATAATATAAAACCCATTGAATTACCCGTATTTCAAATGATGGCCGGATATCGGGCGCCCATTGTTTGTGGTATTACTAATGAATTATCAATAAAACAATTATGTTACCATGGTAAGATTTTATTCAAAATAACTTATATAATAACCATAATGGTTGGTTTGTCTGGTTTAACTCATACATTTAATGCTTTAATAATTAATGATTTGAACATATATGGCCTGGCTGTTTCTAAGCCCCATTGCCTATGTTATTGAATATGGGTTTATTGGACTATAAATATATTTATGTATCAAGTTGCTTATTATTGGATAGTAACTTTGTATTATAGATTATTAATTAAAAATATAAATAAATTAATTATTAAAAATAAGTTGATATGCCAACAACAAATTAAATTGATGATTTCAATTGTAAATAAATTACATCTAATATATTATAATATATCTACAAGTAATAAACAATATTGGTCAAAAATTATAGGTATTATCTGGTTAACCACTACCTCAATATCTGGCTTAATATCTTATATTGCTTTATTTTCAAATGTACATATTTTTATAAAATGTTTAGTTAATTTTGCTAGTTTATCTTACGTACTTGGTTTATTACTTGTTATACATATATCGTCATCACTTATAAATGAAGTTATTCAAACTTATTTCATTATTTATTCATTTATGATAACAACTACCCAAGTACCCTTTGCTATTAAATTTAAAGTAAATATAATGTTTTTAGAATTTTAATATTTTATTAATAAATATATAATTTGTTTTTTAAAGTTATTAACAGTATTTGAACGTTTGGCAAAACGTAAAATTGGTTTTCATTGTTGGAAACTATTTATTATAAAAAGAATTCGTGGATATGAAGTAAGTATAGAGTGGTGTGTATTGATTTTTATGTTACCATAGTTATCCAAAACTTTTATAGGTTGAAACATATTGATTTTCAAGCAGGAAACCACTTATATGAACACATATAAACCTTTCAATATTTATTAATAAAATTGACTGATTTAATGATTAGATTCACAATTGTGTCACAGTTAATTATAATTTAAACATTTTAATATCTTTATTTGTGATGCAGTTGCCTTGTTTGTTGCCTTTTATTATGAAATTTAATTTACTAAAAAATTTAAATTATTTTGGGTTCATATAAGTGGTTTCTTGCTTGAAAATCAATATGTTTCAGCCTATACAAGCTTTGCTTAACTAGTGAAAAACATTAGTCAATTTTGACTTCTCTGTATTGTATCAAATTGTGTTAATTATTATTTAACAATAATTTATCAAGGTACTTGCATTTGGTTCAATATTTTATATGGATCTTATTAAGAAAACACAATTTGAATAAACAATAATTGTTATGTTTTATCTTAAATTAAAAATGTTAATTACACAAGTAATTCATTAAATAATAAAATATAAATATTTTAAATTAATATAAAATTTTATATATATAAATTTAATGAAAACAAAAAAATATATTATAAACAACAATTTAATCAATTTAAATTAGTTATTACGTCTATTACTAATCAACTAATATATTTTCTATGTGAGATTTCAAAATTTTTTTGTAATTTACTTAAATATACTTAAAAATACTTTATCATTATAAATTATATTATATAATTATTATACCTTATAGGTTCATAACAATGTTATGTTGTTTTTAAAATGAAATAATTATAGTAATTAAAATTTTATGGGAATAATTATCTTGTTAAATAAATATGTAAATAAATTGATTATAAAATTATATTTTATAAACTTATTTGTAAATTAACGTATATAAAATTTTTTAAAATGTAATGATTGAGATATTAAACAAATGATATTTTAAAATAGTTTTGATCAAGTTTAAAATTCAATTTTAATTGTTTCTTATAATTATAACTAATTACAATATTAATTTCTTGCATTTAATTTTTATAAATTATTTTAATGATAATAATTTTAGCTAAAAAATAAACTTTAAACAATTTACAACATGCATATTTAATTGGCACATGCGTGTACATTTAATTGTCTATTTATAAAAATAGAAACATACATGAAGATATTGTTAGTTTTAAGCATTTATAAAAATTATAAATTTTATAATTTGATTAAAATTCACAATCTTAACATAAAAAATAAATGATTTATAATTCAACAAAACCCATACCCCGTGAATGGCAAGTGTCGGGTGCGGACAGTCATCTCTATCGCATCGGACTATCGCTATTCAAACCCATTCATACAAACCATAGCATTAAACGGCGACTTATTTTTAAACCGTATTTAATATTTATAACTCAAATGATATTTTCAATTAGACATATAATTGTTTTATTAATCTATAAATTTAATATAAATATATCTCATTGGACACACTTGTACCTTGGTGATATTGACCATAATATGCCAACCAATTATATGGCTACTATATGCACATTATTGATGAGTTTAAGTACAATAGCGTCTCAATTAGTCAATTGGCATAACTATCGCAATCATATAAAACCTATTGATTTACCCGTATTTCAAATGATGGCCGGATATCGGGCGCCTATTGATTGCGGTATAACTAATGTATTATCAATAAAACATATTTGTTATCATGGTAAATTAGCATTTAAAATAGCTGATATACTTGCAATAATGGTTAGCGTAACTGGTTTTGTCTATGTATTTAATGCCTTAATAATAAATGATTTAAACATATATGGCTTGGTTATTTCATTACCTCATAGCATATATTATAATTTATTTGCCTATCACACTGTAAATATATTTATGTACCAATCTTATTGTTATTCGATAGTAGCTTGGTATTATAGACTTTTAATTAAAAATACAAATAAATTAATTCTAAACAATAAAATAATTTGCCAACAACATTTTAAATTAATGCTTTTATCTGTTAATAGATTAAATATAGTATATAAAAATATATCTACAAGTAATAAACAATATTGGTCTAAATTTTTTGGTATTGTTTGGTTAACAACGAGTTCAATATCTGGAACAATGTCTTATGTTGCTTTATTTTCCAATATACATAATTTAATAAAGTATTTTACTAACTTTGCTTGTTTATCTTATGTAATTAGTTTATTACTTGTTATACATATATAATCAACACTTTTTATTGAAGCAATCAAAACTTATTTTATTTTATATTCATATATATTAACAACTAAAAAAGTACCATTTCCATTGAAATTCAAAGTAAATATAAATATTTATAATTTTAATAATTTATTAACAATTGTTTAATTTGTTTTACAAAGTTATTAACAGTATTTGAACGTTTGGCAAAACGTAAAATTGGTTTTTATTGTTGGAAACTATTCATTATAAATAGATTTCGTGGATATGAAGTAAGTGCTATAATCTTTATTATAATAACTATAATTTGTTTATTTATATATTTTACAGATAATCTCTCTTGGCATTATATTATATTTACGTATAATTAAAGATACACATTATAGAAATTAAATTTACATAAGATTTTATAACTTATATGTTAAAATTTAATATTCAATTTTTTTTGTGTGTAAAATTATGATAATTTTTAGAAGGTACACTTGTCAACAAAATTGAATAAGTTTATTTAATTATAATAACAATTCAAATATATTAAAGCAATACATGTGCAATACAATACCTTGTTTGATTTGTATTTAATTTTTATTATTTATTTTATATTAATTTGTTTCAATTTTGGACGAAATTATAGTTATTTATTGGTCGCACATGTCGTCCAGTAGTTATAGATTACAAGTTTTTAAATATAGAAAAAATGTAATTATTTTTAATTGTATTATTTAATAAGTTTTGTTTTTAATCACTTATTTATAGCTAATAATTTATTAATTATCTAAAAATTAATTAATTATTGTTATAAACTCGTTATAAACGTTAAATGATTATTAAGTTAATTGTTTGTAATGTAGTGTGTTAATTAACTTTAAAGTTTCAATTAAATCATTGCCAATGTCAATACATGTATTACAAAATTAAATAAATAATTTATACTTATAGTTAATTACAATAAAACACCAAATAATACTTTTGAAACTTTTAATTTATAATATAATTCAATTAAATTCAATTGGTATTTATTTGTATATGTATAGATAGAACCGAAAAGAAATTTAAGTAGGAAATTTGTAAACTGACAAAAATAAAATTTGCAATTTTTATATAACAAAATTAACCTTTTTTAATGCTTTGATTCACACAATTATCACAATTAATTACAATTTAAACATTTTAATATCATTATTATTAATAATGTGACCTTGTTTTTCAATTACTAAAAATATTATATTTAAAAATTAATACTCATTTTAATACAATATTCAGTTTACGAATTTCCTACTTAAATTTCTTTTCGGTTCTACCTTTAGAGTCATATACGATCAACAATTAGGTTGATTATTTATATTTTGTTATGTGTTTTAAATTAAACAATCTAAATTAAACTTGGTTTAACTAATAAATGTTATATAAAATTTATAAATACTAATTATTTTCATTTAAATCACCTGTTTAAATCATATTTAAGCATTAAGTAAATCAATACATATCAAGTTGACTCGTAGCGCAACCTGTAGTTTTTTATTATTTCTATTTTTGTTTATGACATATGCAATCACAGTATTACAGTGATGCCTATTTGCAGGGTTATACTAAAAACATTTAGCACGTAAGATTGCAAGCCTTCAGTATAATAGTAATACCATGTTACCATACTCATCAATGTTAAGACGCTTACAATAAAAAGTTATCATAAAACCATTTGCAACACAAAAATCAATATTTAATATTTTGTCTACTAATATTTTGTATAGATTACACTTTTTATCAACTTGGTCATTCTTATTCAACTTTCATGTTAAATGATGTCCAATCAATTAAGAATTTTTATAAATTATAAATACAGTCAACTGAATAAAAATGCAAAATAATAGTGAATCACATTAGACAAGTATGAATAACACGACGCGTAGCGGTGTAGTGGCATATAGCACAACACAACATTTTTAGTTTTTTAAAGTTATAGTAGCAAGTTTAATAAATTATTTTTATAATGTAACATTCATGTATTTATAGTATATTTTTTATAAAACAATACGTAATTTTAAATTCACAAATTTAAAAATTTCTACTTTTAATAAATAAATTTGTATTTTTTTGTTTACATGAAGATAAAAATAATTAATGATAACATTTATTAATTCTATAATTATTTTATTCATCAGTTAAAAAACATTACTTTATAATTATATTATTTATTAAACATTTTTACAAGTTTATTATTTATATAAATTATTACAATATAATGATAAAATAAAAACATTCTGTAACTATTTTTTGTTATATACAATAAAATATAGGAACTGTATGTAGATTATTTGAAAATAATTTAGAATAAAATAATTTTTGTAAAAACTAAATTGTTTTATTTTTGTTAGTTTAAAGTTTATTATTTATAAATAAACTCAATGTAAGTGAAGTAAAATCAGATTAAGAAACTTAACTTTAATAGCAATATATAAATTAAAATAATAAATTATATAAAAGATAAAATAATTATAAAAATATATTTATCATTGACATTTAACCATTTTAATTATTTAATTAACTTACAATCTATTTTATACAGTATAGAACGTAAAATGTGTCAATTAATATGTTTAAAGTATAATATTCATCATAATAGTTATATAATAAAATTGAAATCTAACATGTTAACTTTATTGTATTAACTTTAATGTTTGCCTTTGGGTTATAACAGGATTACACATAAATCTACCATATATTTTTTTTGATTAATTTATTTATTATTTTAAACAAATGAGTTTTATTTTAACTAGTATAGGATGTTATTACTTTATCATTATATATTTTAAGCTGTTCAATTTGTATATTTTAAAACATTTTGTATTCAATTATAAATATTTTTGAAATTATTTATTGTTTTTATATAAATGTGATATATATATATATTTAACCTTTTAGTGAACTTGTAAATGCGTAGTTTTTAATTTCCAACATGACAACTAAATTATTATGTGTTTTACTTTTAATATATATTTTAAACAAATGTTACCAATCTAAACCTATAAAATACAACTACAATATATGCGAATATCTAGCAAATAATTGTCTTACTAATTGTTTTGGCCATATATATTATATTAATATAGTAATTAATCAACACCATTTACGATGTTGCCCAAAATGGAAACAAAACGATTGCCGTATAAAATGCTACAAGGTAATTATGCAATTAAAAATAATTTTAAGATACAATTATTTAAATGTAAAGTAAATTAAATGTAGACTAAATTATTATAAGTTTTGTAAAATAATATAGAAATTTTTAATAAAATGTTTTTCATCTACTTTCTGACTTTGAATCTTTGAAATTATATACACGTATGTTTTTTATGATCCTGTTCAAGCTTGATTTTTTTAACAGCCTGATTGTTGCGATATTCTGATGCAATAATGTTATGTAACTTTATATAATATAAAGAACTTTTAGTATAGTTCCATTAAAATTTAATTACTGTAAATAACAGAGATTTCGACAATTGTCATCACCATTTAACAAACAACAGTAAAATTAATTTGTAAAACATCTTTATTCTACACCATATATTAATAGTTATCTGTATTACTTTATTAGTACAATACTAAATGCAACTAACATATATTATAAATTTGTAGCGTTTTTGTAAAAATCAAGATGAAATATATTTATTGGACACAATCAGACATGAGGCAATTGGTACATTATGGCTTGAGTGCAGGCATTACACGTTTTTGGATCCTAAATGTTATATATCGGAAACAACACCGGAAATTAATTATAACATAACAGATAAAGATAATCAATCAAATTATACACTGGATATACAAACAGAGT
>JAQIWK010000289.1:0-18537 GCA_034695265.1 Dissorhina ornata | reverse complement strand
AAAAATTATAATTATATAGTAAAACATTTCTGTTATACAAATTATTAATTAAAAATAAAATAGTGAATATAATAATAATGTGAATATAATAGCTTTGAAATATATATATGAAATAACAAGTTGTGCTTATTTTTTGGTAGCACTGGTTGAGTTGGGTTTGAAAGGAGTACGGGAACCGTATTTACTATAGAAAGTAACTCTCGACTCATTTCGATGGCCAGTCCTTTCGTCAAATGTCTGGCACTTACTATACGGCGGGACATATAAGTGCAACGACACGGCCGGGTAAGTATGGTTACGGTTTTCTACCCGATGTAATCCAATTGAATCTATTGAATACATTTTAATTTAATTATTAAATATAATAAATATTTTATAAATCATTGATTAAATACCATTAATGTAAGCCACATCATTAGTCTTCATAACATTTTCATCCAATACTTTCATTTCACGATTACTTTCATCCATATTATTGTTCAACTCTTCGGCCGACGACTCTTTCTGGCCGTCCGGCCACTCAAACCGGATCTCATGAAGATTTCCCGATAGCATCTGATATCAGGTTGTATTTTATTAATATTTTAAATTAATTATTTTTTTATAAACCAAATTTTAAGTTATAAAAGTTTTTAATTAATTAAAATTATATTAAAGTTATAATTTAGTTGTAATTAATAAAGATAATAAACTAACCTTCATAAAGCAATGGGCATCGGAGTGATCGTGAATACTTGATCCCTGGCCTTCCGACCAGCACAAGAGCATCAAGTTGTATTTGCCATTACCTTTATCAACCAGATTACGGGTGTATCTAAATTATACAAATTAATTTATTATTTAAAGATATATTAAAATATGATAATTATTATCAACTAATTAATGAATATATGAATATCTAATATAGTTTCCTGTTTTGTTGGTTTGTATTATATTTTGCGAAAACACTAATTGTTTATTAAATCAAAAGTTGTTTCGCAAAAAACAGGAATCTTTACGTAAAATATATTATCAATTTATTTCTATATCAATGATCAAGATTTCAATCATTTTTAATTGACTTATCAATCAATAAATTCAAAAAACAATTATTGCTATATTTGTTTTGTCACCACAAATAAAAAACTAATGAAATAAACATGTTTTTTGGTATATATTTTTGCTAAACATCTTATCATTAAATCACTGGAAAACTCGTTTGAATAGACTTTACGTCTAATGGCATAATAGAGTCCATTGTTTTGTATATATATTTTGTGATTAACTCTGGTTTAACTCAAAACTAAATCACACTATCGGTTATTTTTTATATAAATCTTACGATTATTACCCTGATAATTATATTGTCAATATATATTTATGGTGTCATAGCTTGTCTATACTGTTTCTATAGATATAAAAAATTAATTTTATAATTATAAACTTAATTGCCCACGGTTACAAGCTTTAAAGATTTTTATATGAAATATTAAATTTTAAACATTAAAAATATAACTATATTTTACAAGCATTCAGTTTCCTTACCCATCAATCAATCATAGATTAGTAAAAGAAAATTGTTGTTATATAAAAGTTGCTTGCTTATATAACAAGTCATTTGATGTGAGTATTAAGTTATTTAAAATGTTAACCAGATTTAACTGGAAATTTCCGAAATTGTCAATTTTAAATGACATATATAAATAAATATAAATAAATATTATATTAAATTAATGGTAACTTCCAATAAATACATTAGAAATTTACCAGAATATTCTTTAGAAACAAGCAAGATTGTTTTTGAACATTATGCTAGCTATACATATATAATAGATGTAAATCATAAGTTTAATAAATGTGTAAATAAAAAATATTTATCAAATATTTTAATTTATTAGAAATAAACAATAACAACATCATATTGACTACTATCTCTAGATCATTACATTCTAGGATATTTGCTACAAAATGACACGGATAATATAAAAAGTATAATGAGTTTTCAATTGTCTATAGGATCTTATATTAAAATGCATTGTAAATATCCTAGTAAGTTAAACTTATCATTGTAAATCTTTTTTCTTTTTCTTAATAGTTTTGAGTTTAATTCAAAATTAGAAATAGTAATAAATTATTATAAATTAAACAATAATTTATTTTAATTATAAATAAAACTACTATAAAAAATAGTATCAAGCACAAATGAAAGCAAAATGCATACCTATTTTTGTCGAAATGGGCATATTTTTTCCAATCCAATGGATTAGTTTTATAGGAAAGTAATAGGTTTTGGACGTAATCCACATCAATGTTGTCGCTTTCAAATATTACCCGTAATTTTTCAATCAAATCCTCAAACGTCTCAATCTTTGGCATCAATTTTTGGTCAATAAAATCGCAATCCATTACATAATTAGTTGTCATCTCTTATTAGTTTAATAAACAAAATTGCAAAACAAAAGCAAATTTTTAAAATTTTACAAAATTAGCTATTGTTTGACACAATTAGCGAAAAAGTCTACAAACTTTTTTTAAAACGACAATTTATTTTACATTACTTTTTTTTGAAAAATTAAAAATAAAGTTTTTAATTTCAAAAACTGATTAGCGATTAAAAATTATAGATATATATTCAACACTTATATATACATAATTTCTTATCTCATTAAATATGTAAGTGATGTCAATAAGCAATCAACAAATTTCTCGCTATCATTGGCCGACAATAAGTTTTTATTATTTTTGTCATTTAAATTGCTTTTTTTAGTGAATATTCCCACAAAATTAATATAAATTTATAGTTTAATAATTAATATATTATTTTTTTATTACTTTTTAATTAAATTTATTTATAATAAATGATTGTCCAAAAATATTTATATAAAAAACAATAAAAACAAATTTTATTTTAGCTTTTGTTGCATTAGTAATGTTTTTCTTATGACTTAAACTAAAACTAAATTAAACAAAAAAATAACAATAAGACTAAACACTTATTGACGTCCATACTATAAATTATATTTGAAAAAACAAGCTCATATTTTATTCAATAAACAGCTATTTAATAATAATATATTGTAATATAATTATATTTTATAAAAATTTTAATAATTAATTAATTATTGAAATGATAACTAGTTTTTTATTTTTCTATATAAAGCGTTGACTTTTGATTTTTAATGAAAATTTATTAAAGGGTTTTGAAACTAAAAAAAAATATAATTTTGAATAAATTTTAAAAAATATTATATTTAAAGCAAAAAAATATATATATAAATTAATTATATTGCGGGTATTGAACACAAAATTAAGTCCCAAAAAAACAATTATTCATTTTAGGTTTGTTTGTTTAAAAAGGGTATAATTTTAGCTTCAAATTTAAACAAGTATTTAATTAATTAACTTTTTTGTATTTATTTAAGTTAATTATCTTAATATGAAATTCATTTTACGATAAATTTATTGTATTTTTTGTTGGTTTTTCCAAACACTTGTTTTATACACAAACTGTTTACTGATATACAAGAATCCATTGATAAATATATACTATAATTATAATTGTTATACAAATAAATAAACTACTAATTCATGTGCCCAAAGGGTTGACGGCCAGACAAGTCAATTACTGTATTAATCTATACTAATTAATAGTATCAAGCTGATATACAAGAATATCTATAATGATACAAAAGTATGATATCTAAAAATGACAATTTATTTAATGTTTAATAAATTTATTTATTTTTAATTATTAGTTTTATAAGAAATATACAGCTATTTATATGAAATATCATATACATGTTTCAGATATGTATTGAATTGTTTGATTTAATTTGAAATATAAAAAACATATTTAATTATTGTGTCTAAAGTCGTGACTTTAAAAACAGGGTCAATGATATGGTATATGCAATAAAATATGCCAGACATTTATTAATTAACGTAGACACTTAATTAATTAAATTTAATGCCATTTTTATGTTATTTTTAATAAAATTATATTTCATATTAAATTTTAATTCAATATTCATAAATACAAGTATTTAGCTCATTATTTAAATATGATATTAATTAATCATTTCAAAATTAACATTAATTTAGTTTTTAGTTAATTTTTTAAGTATCAAACATTGTATGCATTAATTATTATAATTTTTATTTTATTTAAATGATTATCTAAGCAATGGGTGAGTCAATTGATTTATAAATAGCAATCGCATTATCAAATATAATTAACGATTAAAATTAAAAAATAAATATATTTATAACTAAAAAAAATTAAAATAGATATAAAATAAATATAATTAAAAATTTTATGAAATGTAACTTTTAACATATAAACTCAATAATAATTAAATTTAAAAAATTGTTTCTACAATATACAAAACATAATATTAATAGTAATATAAAAGTTAAAATATAATAGTAAGACAAATTGTATTTAAATCAATAATATATTTAATTAATAAATAGCCGACAATGGAAAATATAAATGAGCCGGCATATATTTCTAATTACATATTGTATATAAAATAATAAATTTGTTATTAGATGTTTGAGGCTTTTTATAGTGTAAACAAGTATTTCATTTATTATTTTTAGAGAGAGACAGAGAGAGAGAGAGAGAGTATAATTTATGAACAACCATGATACATTCATGTAATTAGGATGGTCATTAATAAACGGGAATTTTTTTTACTTTAATAAAATGCATTATTAAAATTAAACATTTTAAACATCAAGCAAAACAGGAGTACATAATAATGTGTTGAATAATAAATTTTTTCTTTCTTTCTTTTAGCACTCAATCAATCAAATTATGATTTAATTATTTGTTAAATTTAAACAATTAAACAATTATTACACTATAACTGATACTTATGTCTGATACCATGTCTGTTACACTAACAATTAATTTAAAACAATCATTGTTTTGAAATATAGTTTATAAATTAATTTAATTTAATCAAACATTTTGTAAAATATTTAGTAAAAAGTTTTAAAAATTTTATTCCACTTTTAAATTTAATTATCAATAAAATGCAAAATACAAATGACTATATAATTTGATTAAAACAAATGTTATTTATCATATAATCAATGATTTTATTTTTAAAATATGTAAAAAATTTGATGCAAAGACACAAAAGAAATGCAAAATAGTCTAAAATGTTTCGTTATTAATGATATGAATTGATTCAAAAACATTCAATTTATAACTTTTAATTATTAATTGACTATTGTTTTAAAATTTTGTCGACAAACTAATTGTGTTTAATATTATTGAAAAATAATGTAAGAAATAGTGTGAAACATATGACTTGAAATGTCCAGTTGGGCACCAAATTAAGGGCCCAACTGCACGATACGCCCGTATGGGTTACCGACCACTTGATTTGGTCGGGCGATACACATCTCGGGTCTAAAAAATTTTTAAAAAACAAATCAAAAAGTTATTTTAAAAACAATTTAAAAAGTTTTTAATTAATTTAAATACCTCGACAATCAGTGGTACCCATAGCTGCTGTATTTGATTGAGAGCTCAAACCAATAGTAAAATAAATGCCATTACAAGACTCAAAACTCTTGCCCCGACACGGGTTATTGAATGTGACCCTAACTTCGCCGCCATCTTCGGTGGCCTCATCGCAGTTGCTTTCCTTTCGCTCGGGTATTAGGAACCGATCGGAACACACTTTGATCCGTTGCTTATCGGCCTTAAACTATACAAACAAATACACAAAATTATTTTTAAAAATTGTCTAAAACTTTCAAATCACTCAACAAAACCTACCCTCCATTCAGTATTATAGCTTTTAATAAAATGTCTAGGGTACATGGCCCAGTACTGTTTGTATCCAGGTGTTAGAAAGCCCTCGTAGACCTCATTACTAGATTTTTGGTTACGACAGTTTGGATACTGTAAGACTTGTGGTGTTTGTTGCATACGAGTTAACAATTGGGTTGTCTTGACATCATAATCGGATGAACCCGATGTGACACCCATTTGTATCCAATTTTCATCTTTATTCAAGATATCCTTAAAGTCCTCCATATTTAAAGTGGCCATGAACATGTTTACATCCCGATGGGCGTACCTGAGCTGCCATTTGAACTCCTCGTACCGGCGTTTGAGGTCACGTTCAGTGGGCGCCGGCTTTAGACTCCCGAAATCAAACCAAATAAAGTTTTTGGACGGTATGGCCGACAGTGTCTCAGATGGGGCATCAAATTCCATCAGGGTCTTATTGATCAACTCCATTATAAGTGCTCGTTCAAGTATTTTTGTTTGAGCTACATGATTAAGTTACAAAAAATATTAGTTAATTATTAATAATAAGTTGTTTTACAATATAATTTACATTTACTAAATTAGCATGGTTAACTTAATTTATAAAATTAATAATAAAAATATAATGTTTATGTAAACTGACCATTATCAAAATAAGCCGTACGACAGGATGCACACTGGGATGAGGTAGTGTTGTAAGCAATGGCATACATGGGGGTAAGGATGGGTCGGCCGTCATCGTCGACCAAATCAATGTTATTAGACAACTGGCTGTTGACCAGAATGGTTACAGTGCCGCCCGATTGTCGGCCCAAATTTAATTGTCGGACAACATTAGTCACTAATTGTATTTCTTCCTCAAAGCCCTCGCCTTTGGCCGGCATATTGTCTAACATGAAGAACACGTTGGATGTGGTCTCGATTAGTGCCGATTTGATGTCCGTCCCGATGCTGGTCGACGTACAAAAGTCCCGCTCCTCTAATATATTGTCAATTAAATATAATTATAAATTTTGAATCAATTAATAAAATTATATACAAAATATTAATACACATAAACCTCTAAATTGAAATACGGATCGGGAAAACAAGTTTTAGTTTAATTTTAATGATTATTTCATTTAAAAGTTATTAAATTTTGGAGGTTTCAGTGTATTGTATGAATGTATGGTTAAGTGGTTTTGTTGGTCACATACCGGCGGGTCGTTCAGTGGCGGCTTTGTTGAGAAACTGGTAAAATGAACGCCAAGTTTCGGCTATAAAACCAGTCAATTGATTGTCGAAATAGGAGTTCTCATAGAAGACTCCATTCCAGACACGGATGTAATTATTGGCCTCAAATTGTATCTTATTTTGCAGTTCACCCACCAATCCGTACCCGCGATTACATACAGTCGCGTCCAATGATAGACCCTTTGGTGAATAGTATTGTCTCAGTATTTGACTCAAACTAATTGTCGGGTATTGTTGTAAAATTGTCGGTAATTTGCGGCCAATGTTCCAGCCGTCTAATCCACCCCTGAGTTCGGCCAAAGTGGCCAGAGTCCCGTTTTTGTCCAGTTTATACTCGGTTTGACAATTCGTTGAATTCCAATGTCCTTCGGCGCCAAACAAGACATCACCGGCAGGTATGGTAAGTCCAGAGCCGGCGTCGATGCCCAACAAATCAGACAATGTTACGGCTAGTAATGGATCAATTTGACCGTCGGGTATACGGTTTGTTATTTCTAAACCAGATATATCTTTAATAAGTTGATGGACTGATTTAGAGGGTGGTGTCAGTAAGCCAACGGCAGTTCCCAATAGAACCCGATTGGCAGCGATGGCCATTGTCCGGTCCAGTCTAAAACTGACCACTCCTTTCTCACGCGGTCTACGGGTTAGTCGCAGTTTATTTGGACCGATGGATGAACTGTAATATCACATCATTTAAGTATATTTAAAATCAATTAATATTATTAGAGAAAGAAAGAAAGAAAGACTTACATAGGTTTGATAGGAATGTTGACTTTATTTCCGGGTACTTTTACTGCGGGACCAGGATTAGGCACTGGGCCTTGGGCTGGACCTTTAATGGGCCCTTTAACTGGTGCCTGTACTGGTGGTATCATTTGTCGACGTACCCGTTTATTAACTTGGTCATAGACTTCTTCTTTATCATTAACCACAACTGTTTCTTGTGGCGCAGGCGGTGCCGGTTGTCTGACCTCCTGAGCCTTCACCGGTTGCGCCGCTTTTGCCTGAACTGAGCTTTTATTTTGGGGTAAAAACGCCGACTGAATGGGAGCCGCATTCTTAACGGCCAGTGTCTTATTATCGGGTTTGGAGGCCGATCGGGACAAATGAATGGTCTTATGATAAGTATGTTGAATATCTTCGTCATGTCTGGCCGTTTGATTGACAGTATGAGATAAACTGAAAAATAGGGCACACTTTTCATCTTCGGTTAGTACATCTTCGGGAAACTCCATTGTGCCGATGCCGGCGGCCAACGATGACTTCATGATCTCTTCGGTAATCCTCCGGTGTTTCATTTCAATCTGCGATTGCATATTAACCACACCATTGATATGTAAGCCGTCGATATGAAACCTAACCGTCCCATCAATTCATTAATATAAGTTTAATTATAAAAATTATTTAATTATAAATTTAAAAACTGTTTTAATGTTTTAAATTAATTGCTTTACTATTAATGTTTAAAATGTTAAGTGAAGTATTGGGTTAATTGTTTTAAAACTATCTTATCATTGTAATTCTAATGGATATTATTAGTTTTGAGGGTTTTTGGTAATTAAAAATTTGTAATTAAATTACTAATTTGAGAAAAATTAATTGAATCATATTTAATCATAGTAGATTTATTGATAATTTTTATTTAATTTATTACTACAAAAAATGCTTGCGTGACAAAGTTAACGTATGTAACTATAATTGTATTTTTGAAAAATCATCTTGTTGAATTTAATTTTAAATTTTATTGTTATAAATTTATAGATTTTAGTTTAAATCAGACATACCTTGATAGTATAAGTAAAACAATTTGTTGGGCACTAAGTTGCGGTAATTTTGACTCAATTTTTTCAATAAGTGAAATCAGATTTTCAATTGAAAGTCCGATCGGATTTTTTTGGCCCAATGTATAAGGCTTTCGGTCGTAGGTCTCATTGAAACACCGGTCGCCTATCAATGTATGGTATTTATCCAAATGAACTGATATACACATTATGGGGACCACCAGTCCCACCATTATTAACAATGTCTTAATGGGATCCATGATTACAATGATTTGATGACTTGATGTAAATGAGAAATAAATTAATAAAACAATTTAAACACAAAAATGAAATCTTATATTAAGTAGTAATGAATATAATTGAATACAAGCTAAACTACATGTTTATAACAAACTAGCTGCTTTTTGAATAGTTTTATAAATTATATATAAATTAATTATATAGTTTAATACAAAAATAGCTTATCTAGTTTAAATAAAATTCAATAACAATATACCTTTTCGGAAGTTAATTCAATTGACTCACACTTTTTTATACATAAATTTGATATAACTATTTGAATATATTATTTGTATTTTAATTGTATTATCGCTTTTGTTTTTCATGATTTCATTGCTATTAAGTAAGAAATTTAACGTAAATTTTGTCTATAGTAACGGAAATTATGCTTTTATAATGTCTGCAATGTCTATACACTATATATATAATACCTATTTATTTAAGTTATAAAATATTGTTTGTCTTAAATTCAAGTCTTTATTAATATAAAAGATTAGATAAAGACAAAGCAAATGGAAATTGAAAAATGTCTGTTAAATAATAGTATTATATTTTATTTGTTTCTAAAATTTATATAAAAGTTTTATTCATAAATAAAATTTTCAGTAACATTGTAGTTAATTTTATTGGGCAAGGTATTTTTAATAATTATAGTAATAGCATAAGATTAAATTATATATTATTTATAAAATTATATAAAATTATAACAAAATATTTACAAAATGATTAATTCAAATGTTATTTATAAATAGTAATAAACAAATATATTTAACAAATACAATAACAATTGATATTGACTTAATGTTTAAAAATAATATTTAATTATAACTAAATTAATAATCGTTATTTCATACTAATTAATTAAAATATCTTTTGAATATTGAATATTATTGTAAACTTAACAAATTATATTTTTTAATCAAAAATTTTTAATTTTAATTATAATATCATACTTTTAATTTAATTTAAATCATAAGTTAAATTGTAATTTGTAACTCTAAAACAATTTTTGAAAGTGAATAAACAGATAACAATAAATAAACGGAAATAATTAAGCAATCTTGAATTTAGTTTTAAAAATTAATGTTTGTTAAATTGATCAAGTATAAAACAATGTTCTAATAGACAATAACAAGATAATAGTTTTATTAATTTCAAATACCTAATAATCAATTAATTTTGAATAATAATATTAATTTATATTTGTTATCTAATTTATAATTTTACTATTTTTTATAATTTATTTGAATTGCTTATTTACACCGGTAGTTTTGTTACCTAAATAACATTAAAACATTGCAATGAATTTAATCAATCATGTATATTCATAAATCACTTAAAAACACCAAAAATAATTTGATAAACAAATTAAATAAATGCAATCAAATAAAACAAAAAATCTTACCTTTATAAGTATATGATTAATTATAAAGTTATGAAATAAACTATATGATAAATTGAATTTAAATCTAATTACAATTGTAAATAATTAATTGATTTATATTTCGGGAGTCTAAATTAGTAGCCGGGTAAAATTAAAAACCATACATGCATACACAACAAGTAGTACACACCCTGATTATCTTAAATTCATATCTATATTATTATTATAGGACAGACATAACAATATAATGATGTATACAGTTATGTCTTTGAGTAGTAGTCACTACACCGTAACAAATGCTTAACAAAATCAGTCAAAAAGTATTGTATATTATTAGTAGTAATGGTAAGCAATTTGTTGTACACATAATACAAATGCAATTTTTATAGCAAATATTAGTGTAATTTAATTTTGGTTCAAGAGTCAGATAGTTGCCTATGAGATTATATAGATGATAATTTTATTTATAATATAACTTAACAATGTACATTTTTATACGTTTATATAATATATACGACAAATACTTATTAACAACAACTTTAATGTCTTAAAAGTTTGGGATTAATTGCTTTGACATTATATCTACGATACATTGTTATGTCAATATAAATATTTTATTATAACTTATAATTTATAAGACTAATTTCTATATTTCTTATATAATATTATACTTTATATCATCCAGTGACTTTTGTATTTCAAAAAAAAAAACTTATTACAATGTTTAAATATGTAATTTGGGTTAAACACATATACAAAGTACAAAAGTATTAATAATCAAAATTGTATCAATTGTTTGCTTGCTAAATATTTTTGATTTCAATAAAATTAACGTTTAGTCATGTAATAATAAAATTAACCACAAAATATAATTAAATTTCAAACCAAAATTTACTAGTTAAAATTTCAAACTTATACTTTTTATAATTTAATAATTATTTTATTTTAAGCTTGTAAACCTAAAACAATATATATTTCCTAATTTTAACCTAAGGTGAATGGTTTGGTGTTTGTTAAAGTAAACAATAAGTTAGTTTTTATCAATTAGTTTATTTTTTTATTGACGACAAAATGTTTTATTGTTAAACAATGTAAAAAAAATTACATGCAATAAAATATATCAATTAATGTATGAACAAAATTATATATTAAAAATGCTTTCATATAAAGTAATCAAATGATAATTTTTTCTCTCAAAATAGTTTTAAAACAATTTAATATAATAATGCATTGAAAGTAAATAGGAGTACAAAAACCTTGTTTTTTAAATTAAAGCTAAAATTAGTTATTAAAATCAATTACCAACACAATATAGTAACTTATATTAATACATATATTTATATTATATAATAAACTCTAAAAAATTAAAGTAAAATTAAATCCATTAATAATAATAATACAAAAAGTTAATCACTATTTGTTAGAAAATAAGTATATAATGACAAAAATTGTCGTCAAAATGATTTGAAATGTAAGGGACGGCTGTATATTGAAGGATGAACTGCATTGAACACCGGTGTGCGTTACGGTAAACTTGATTTGATCTAAATTCATGCAAGCTATGTCTATTTACCATGATAAAATAAACAAAACAATCAATTAGTTAATCATTTAATTAAAATAAAACACAAAATATAAAGATCAAGTTAAGTGGTTTACCTGAGCACTGGGTAGAGCCGGTCTTTTCCTGACCCCAAATGGTGAAGTAAAATGGATTACACGATGAAAAGGATTTGCCATTACATGGGTTACTGATCTCAAAGGGCTTATTATCCTCACCACTCTTCAGTTCGACACAATACTCTTGGTCTTCGGGCGGGAATGTCCGGTCATAACATACTTTGATGTTTCCGTCTTCCGGTTTGAACTGTTGGCCGTTTTTTTCAAAACCCAAAACACAATTATATTAATTGAATAAAACTTTTTTTTAATAAAACAAAACTTACGTTAAATTTAATATCAAAACTTTTCAAGAAAAATTCGGGATACATGGCCCAATTTTGTTTGTATCCAGGTGTTATATAGCCCACGTACTGGACACCGTCAGACTTTTTATCTTCGCACATATTGTATTGAAAAGTGGCCGGATTTTCGCATATCTTTTTGGCTAAATTTTGGCCAATTTGTTGGGCATTATTGCCGGGCGTTTCCTTATCGTCTTCGTAGCGCAGTATGTCTTTGAAGAGATCAGTTTGTGTGGACACCGACAAGAACCGGACGTCTCGGTGACGGTATCGTAACTGATCCTTAAAGTAGTTGTAATCGTCGCGATCGGTGCCCGATTCGGGCGGTGCGGTGACCGAACCAAAGTCAATAAGTACGGCCGACTTGGCCGGTATGGCCGTGTTGTTGGTGCGGCCGTTCCACCACTCGTAGTTGAATAGCGTTGTGTTTAAGGCTCGGAAATATACGCCAGCGTTTTTCACCGCAGCTTTGATTGCTATTAATTAAATAGTTATTTAACAAAATTAAAACAATTTGTAAAATAATTAAAACTTATTCAAAACACATACTTGTATTAAAGTCATCTATACGACACTGAGCGCAACCCGTATTACTTGTATTGAATGCTACGGCAATCAATGGCCAATCGCCTTGTGGTAGGTTTAAAGGGTTGTTGATATCATTTCTTCCCGGACTGTTGAGGAATATGGACACAACGCCACCATTTGGTCGTAAATTATTTAAGTATGCGTTAGTATAGGCCACGATATTTGCCGAGTCTTGAAGTCTTTGACCGGTAGTGCCGTCGATGATATATATGACATCAGATGGTGTCTCGCATTGAGCCGTTTTATCCCAAATACCTCCCGGAGTGTTACACCAATCGGATCCGGATGTTCCTAAACATCATTACAAATTCAAAACCAATTGTTTGAGTTAAACACAAATTAATATATAATTATAATTATAAAAGTTTTTAAAGTCTATAAGTTAGTGGTGACGACAGCTTTATGTGTATACATGGGACACACCCTTTTCATTCAAATGTTAATTTGCTTAATATTTAGTTAATTAACTAATATCATAATTATATTTAAATTTTATAAGCTCTGGATAGTTAATTTGGTAAATTAAAATTTAAAATTTAATGACACCTGACCTCAAAAGTGACCCCAAAAAGTAATACATTAGTTAATTAAACAAATGAAAGGGATGTGTCCTTAGTTGTAATGACCAAAACACTGTCGCCACTAAAATCCCGTACTCTTTTGCCGTCTGAGAGACCTGTGCCGTACGTATGCGGCAAAGGGGGCGCGGGTTGGGTACCGGAAACAGCTATCCGTATGACTTATATAACCTAATGCACCGGTACTACTAGTATACTATACGTATGCAACAAATCAACTAATTTGAATGAAATATCCATAAAAACATACCTAAATTTTGTGAAGCAGCACCAAGCTCACTTATAAACTTGTCGGACAAGTCAATTTGTTTTTTGAGACTAAATCTGGAGGCCATAATGGTCTGGTAGGTTAAGGCAGTGTCGCGTATGATTTGTTGATCCTGAGTGTTGACCTTAGATCGCTCGCAAACACTGGCCGTAAATGAGGACGATTTGGCCATTTGTGGCTTTCCGTAGTACGACCGCAAGATAGTACTCAACCGTAGGTTTAACGGGTCGTCAATACGGAACTGCGGGTCACGTAAAGCCTTACCGATGATGTAGCCATCGATACCGCCTCTAATTTCGGCTTTAGTGGCCTTAATGTTGGGCTTAATTTCAGCAAATTTTTCCAAGTTTTGTATCCTGGTCAATCCGTAATGTGTGGTACATGAAGTGGACCCCCACTGGCCATCAGCACCAAAATTGAATGCCTCATAATCTTGAGTTGGTTTAGTGTCTGGTTTGCTGGACCACAGGTCGGACAAAGTAACGGCCGCCACTAGATCTATAGCCTTATCTATAGGCGGATCTAATTCCGTATCGGGAAACACATCTTTGGCCATTTTGTCGCCGGGAAATAGTCCGGCAATCACTCCCAACAATACCCGGGCGATAGCTATGGCCTCATTAGGATTGGCTCTCAAACTAACCACACCTTCTTCTTTGATGGGAAACAATGTCCGGTTATTCCCGTAATTGTTGTTCAAATAATTGGACGCAACCGGCAGTCGGTTATTGTTATTATTGTTGTTATTTTGGTTATTATTATTATTTTGATTTAGATTACGGTTTTGATTTTGGTTTTGATTTTGGTTATTATTAGCAGGGGCATTCCACAGGTAATTCTGGTTATGTTGTTGGTTTTGGTAGTTTTGATTGTTTTGGTTATTATACCTTTGATTTTGGTTTTGGTTTGGATTTTGATAGTTTTGTCGCCACACCTGACGTTTGCCTCGAAACACGGACGAGTAAGTGACCCTGGGCACTTTGTTTATATTGTAAATGTTATGGGACAACATCTGGTACAGCGAACACCGTTCCTCCGACCGGAAGTACGGGTCGGGAAAGTAGTAGTTGTCGGGCAACTTCTGGGCCGAAGACTGTTTGAGTAAAGCATTGTTCATCACTTGGAAGTCTAGATCTCTTTGTTCCTTATAGTGCGGGTGAGCGTCGTCTTTGAAGCCATCAAAACGAAATCTTGTAATAATAGACAAAAACATCCAGGTCATATTTTTATACTAACGATATACTCTTAGTTTTGAAGTATTTTATAAATTAGTTTAAATACCTTCTGAGCAAAAGTCGGGCCACATTATCGGCGCCCTTATGTATCTGAAGAGCTCCGCCATCGGTGCCGTTGTAAATGAGATCTTCAAGTATTTCAACCATTGATATAAAGTTGTCCACACTTTGACCCGTCGGGAAGATACGACTGCCCCCGTACTGGCGCTCAATACACTCGGGACTTATAACCGTCGAGTATAGGTCATAGGAGGCGCCCACTTGGCTCGCGTCAGTTATCTTTACATTTCCGCCCGCGTATCGACCGCCACCACCGCCGCCACCGCTACCACCGCCGCCGCCCCCGTATTGGGACAACACAGTCGACATACATATCCATAATAATAGTCCTAATCTTAACAATACCTCCATTTTGTTGTTACTATAAAATTAAAAGTTTGAATAATAATTAATTTAAATTATAATTAATATTAAGAATTAAACTATTTATACAGTAATAATATAATCGATGTTAATATATAAATACTTTTTTAAATAATTATATTTTGGTTACAAATAAAATGGTCGAAACAAATGGTTAAATATTTTTACAATTAATCATAGCTAGTTGAAATATAAAATAAAAACTATATTGGTAAGTTTTGTATGCAATACTATAATAGTTATGATTGCATTCTTGGGCTATAATCTCAACGACAATATCATATATATTTTATATATGAAAAGTGTGTAAATAAAATGACTTACTTTTTATTTGATATAACTTTTGTGATATCAAACAAACAAAAAAAACCATATATTATAATATAGTTTCCCCTTTGGTTTTGTTTAAGCAATTTACAAGATAACACTCAAAACAATTTATAATACAAATTATATATTATATATAAAACTAAAACTTTTATTTCACTTCAAATTGAATGCCTTTTAATATAATATATTATTTATTCAGATAATCACTATTAGAGAGTAAATCTATTTTATTATTTATTAGACTGTCGTTTAGGGAAACTTAATGATAACTTAAATTTTTTTGTAATACAAAACACTTAAAACTTATCAAATAAAAGGTATTAATTTTGATGTATAAAATATAAATTACAGACGGAAATGTAATTTTTTAAATATTATTTATTATAACTAACAATTATAATATTAATTCCGGTGAAGACATGCACTATAAATAAGTTAATGACTTATACTTTTAATTAAACTGTTAAGTTATTAATTAAAATCAATAAATTAAGTTTGTTGCATGATTTTTAAATTAAAAGTATTTATTACACTTTCAGTGAATCATTATTAAAATATTTTTTTTAATTATAAATAAATATAATTAAAATGAATTTTCACATAATTATAGACATTTTAAGTTTATATTCATTTCGAACTATTTAATTAGATTTAAAGTAAATTAAACAAATAATTTATTTAACTAATGATTATTTATAATTTTAAATTAGTCTAAAAATAGTTTCAAACATAAAACTTTTTAAATGTTTTTAGTTTTTTTTGTATTAAAAAACTTTTTGAAACAAAACAAATAAAAAATATACAAAAATTATATATAAAATCAATATTTAAGCTCATAATTGAGATGTGAATGAATTGAAAACTATTTCCGTCTATAATAATAACAATTATTATCATTATATTAATAAACAAAATGTATTGACTTAACAAAACTTTGTGACCGGAAGTCATTCAATTTGAATCTAACCTTTAAAGTTATTATATTAAACTGAATGTATATAAAAGTATTTTGTTTTATAAATCTAATTAAATTTATAAAATTTAAATTAATTCATCTTTTAATTTTCAATTGTAATCAAAGTTTTAAATAATTAGAATTAAGTTTAAATTATAAGTTCTTACCCTTTTAACCATATGATGATAATGTTTGTGATGATTACAAAAAATTAAATATATGTTAAAAATCAAATTTTAATTTGAATATTATATTTAAAGTATTAATTAAAACAATGTATTTTAAAATACAAAGTGTAAGTCACACCCAAATTAGATGATTAAAACGTTTTTATTATATATTTCTTATAAAATAGTATTCAATACGTAATGTAAAAGCATTAGACAAACAACTGATTTGATAACAACAAAAACTTTAACTAACTTTTATTCAACGCATTATTACTATTAATAATAAGTTTTGATATAAATATTGCTTTTTCTATAACAAAAATCTTGATATAAACTATTGAAGTGATGGGAAATCAAACTTTGAAACCAATTGGCAAATAAATATTGTTATTATTATTATTACTTAAATAATACATATGAATAATATATGCAACAAATACAAGTAAAATATGAAATGATAAGCACCAGGGTGATATGGGAACGGGTATATGTGTGGGTTGAATGCATTGTCTGATCCAATTGAATTATATTATAATTTAAAATCTAGTAATACTGTAATAAATAATTTTAAATATATTTATTGAATTCTTTGTTTATGAAAATAATATACTAGGTAAGTTTGATAAAAATGTTTTTAATATAAACATGTAATAAATAGACAATGAAATAATAAATTAATAAAAAGTTTTAAATTGTTTATTTATTATTAATTTAAAAGTATAAATTAATTAATTAAAAGTATAAAAGGATATAAAAATAAATTAAAAGTCAAATTAAAATTAAAATATGAATTTGTTTTAATTGTTTATTTGTTCAGGATGAGTCCAACCAAGGTAGATATTCATTGATTCAGGAGTTGAACATATATGCGGGAAAAAATGTTTGTCCCTGGTCATAAACTCAACAAATTGATGGCAAGCGATTGTCAGTCCCAATCGCATTAAGGGTAAATAACGAGGACCAAGACCATTTAAAAACTTACGTAAGAGTTGGCGTAAATATGGTTGAGATATATCTTTCAAAATAAATATATATTGAATTGAATGCAAATTTAGACAAAATATATAATAGTTTGATTAATTTTATTGAATTAAAATATAAAATAATTGCATTATAATAAGTATAATTTAAATAATTTATAGTTTAAATTGTTTTAATGTATGATAATAATTAATGTAGTCTATGGCTGAGCACAGGTGTGCTATTAAATGACTGCCAAATGTATAATAAATAAATCGACGGCACAAGTGGTTACTAAGCCATGCAATGACCGCTAATGAATCGGCGCCAATGACTTTCACTGTTATATTGAATAACTTATTATAAATTAATTTAATTGCTGACCAATGGGTTAATGAAGTGATTGCCATAACACTAGTTTTAGCTAGAACAATTTATATAAATTGAATTAAATTAATAATAATCATTTGCTAGTTTATAAGTTATAATTTATTTTTTCTTAAATAGTTCAAACACAAGTTTGTATCTTAAAACTATAAACTACACTTAAACCTCCAATTTGCAACACCTCTGAATTGCAACAACCTCTACAATCGCAACATATCTCATAGACCCG
>JAQIWK010000288.1:0-18549 GCA_034695265.1 Dissorhina ornata | reverse complement strand
TTATTTGGAGTAGGTTCAGGTCCCATATCAGCACTAGTATGGCAATTAATCCAACAAACAACCCAGGTCACTAATATTATTAATTCTATAATATATATACTATTTTATCCCTTCGAAATGATAGTACCAGCAATAATGGGCCAACTCATGGAAACTAATGTCATGTCATTAGCCTATGTTAACCTGGTTTTAGTGGCTTCAACTATAATTAATGATATAATGTTAGAAATTAGTTTGAGATATCATAGTAAATCAGTTACTATTAACACTAATTAGTAACTTAATTAAAACTAACAAATTAAATTTTAAATATATAATACAAATACAGTTATGCCTTAATCAAATAAACAAGACAATTTTGTTAATTAAATAATAAATATAATTTAACAAATTAAAACATAATGAATGTTTAAAATTATATTTTTAATTATTAAATATTTTATTAAATTTGATTTTTAAATTAAATTATATAATTATTAAAACTAGCATTTTAGAAATATTAATGTTTGACAAACCATTAATTGATATATTGTTATATATAAAAGAAACTTATCAACAAGTGTAATTTAATCAGATTATATAACTCATTTTAGTTAAAAAATTTAATTTTATAGACATTTTTAAAATTAATTTATAAATTTGTAATTAATTTTGAATAATTAATAATTTATAAAATAAAATACTTAATAAATTAGACAAATTCTTGTGAAAAGTTTTGTTAAAATAAAATATTTATTAATCAATAAATATTATAAAATTATTTAAAATTACAATTATAATTATTAAATCAAATTAATTACATATACAGTTTGTATAAATTGTTTTAACATAATGACCAAGATACTTTTTGATCACTTAAACAGAATATTCTTGTCTTTATATTAATGTTAATATAGACGTCAATAACGTCCCAAATAATAGTCACATGAGTTACACGTTTTTGAGTCAAACAATAAACAAATGGTTATATTATTGTTGTTTTGGTTTCATAAATGAGTCAATCATTTATACAATTAATAGTTTAATTGAGTTTTAAATTGTATTGTTTTGGACACAAGTTTTTGTGTTGAAGTGATTATCACTTGATGTCCACTCATGTCATTGGCTATGCATTGGCGACAACGGCTGTTACGGCCCCCGAAAGTGACCACTGAATTACAAGTGAACTCAAACATTGCTGTCGTCAACCACTTCTCAAGACTATCGCTCGACAGTACAGCTGATTCTGATGGCCAACAATTAGTGGCCGGTCGGTCGACGGCCATCGCAGACCCGTTGAGCGATGATCTAATGAATCGGTTAACTATTAATGACGCAAATGATGTCAACAATAGTGTGGACACGAAGACAGACATTAGCCGTAAAGACATGAAGAAAGCGATGAGGAATAAGAAGAAACGGGTGGCGAAGAGACGATTAAAATTGAAAATCACTAAAACAAGGGATCAATTGTTGGCTAACAATGTGTTTAAAATGTTAATCAATAAGAAAAAGTCACGTAAATTGCGAAGAAGTATCACATCCAGTAGTGGTAGTGGTGTCGGCGGCGGTGGTGGAGGTAATGATCATCAAAAGACTGGTAACTTATTTACCGTAAGATCTTCGGTAATCAAAGAGCTTAAAGTGAGTGCATTGGGAGGTATGAGTGCCGATGATTGTCGAGCGTTAATAGGTTTACGTGATGAGGGTGTGGTGCGTAAAGTGAGCAAGGTACAAACCACCAAACAGATCTATAAGTGTTTGCTATGTAAAGGCGCCCCACGTATGGCCAGTCAAGAGTTAGCCCAACAACATATCCAATCAAGTGATCATCAAATGTCTAAATGTGAACAAAAGTTGTCCAAAAATGATAGACTATTGGCGTTAAATTTGGATCCAAACGCTGACATTGAAGTACTTTTAGCCCGAAAGAGACAATTGTCTCAAATAACTAATAGTAATAAACGGCGATTGTATTTGAATACAATTCGTTTGGATCAGGGATTTGGTTGCCGTAGCTTTGTTTGCCAGACATGTAATGGCCAACCGCTGGCATCACTGGATCTAGTGTTGGCCCACATTCGCGGTAATACACATCGGTATCAGTTATCGACGGACACGTATACGGCCGATCCAATGGCCGAGTCTTTGGCCACTTTGGACGTAAATAATGATTAATAAATAATTAGTTTAATTCAAAGTTAAGGCTATAGTTTATACGAAGTTTATATGAAATGAATTGATATCAACTAATTGTTTGTCATCTTTATGGCCATCAAGACATGTCGGGTGACAGTAATTATGAAATATTGTATTTAAAGTGATTGTAATTAATAACCTTTAACTGTCACATCCATCAAAGTAATGACAATTGAATTTATTTAAGTTAATAGGTATTGTATACTTGAAAAGCTTTTTTTACAGATATATTTACAATAATAACAAATAATGTATTATATAAAGTGTTTTGTTGTTAAAGTTAATGACTTTAATAATAAGTGTTTTTTTAAATAAAAGATTTTAATATTGAAAATTTTATTATTTTGTAAATTACTGTTATTTTTTTTGTATGTAAAGCATCCGGTTATTTGTTTGGGTTTTATTTTTCTTTCACTTTTTTTTTTGTTTTTTAATAAAAACTTTTTATATAAAAAATATATATTTATATTATTGAAAATATTTTTATTGTTTATTAAGTAATCTGTTTTTGAATCATTACCTTGGTAAATTACTTGTATTATATTTTTTAGTTTTGTTTAAATTTATGCAGCTCTTTAAATGTGCAGGATCAATTAGTAATATTTTTTAGTATCTTAAATATTGTTAAAATTATTACTATTATTATTTTGCAAATAACTTGCAACTAGATAACTTTAATATTTTATTGTGAGTAATTTATAGGGAAAAGAATTTATTATAACTATTATCAATAATAAGACCAGGATGAAATATTTAAATATAAGTGTTGTGTTTAATTTAATAGTAGTTTTATCTCAATTGATAACATTTCACGAAACAGTGTTTACATTGAATGAGTTATCGACGCTAATTGCGGCCAAAAAGTTATTGTTAACCAAAATGCCATTACTTATGAGATACCAGACGTCCGACCGTTACAACCCGACCCCAACACCACCACCCTTTCCTGGCCAGAGATATTGGCCACCAAACCAAATACCAGTACCGCAACAGCCATTGGCCCGCTTTAGTAGACAGTTGGACACAAGTGGTAGTAAGACATCTATGGGTGATATAGGTTTTGGTGGACCACTTAATTTAACAAGTTTAATTGATATGAGATCGTTTGCAAGCTTAATTAATTTAAAACAAAGGGTTGCCTCAAATCTGGCTTTACTTATACGCCGATTGATTGATGAAATTGTTTTGACTTTAAGATTAATATTAAGAGTATTTACTCCAAGTGTTGGCAATTTTATGTCAAATGTTGGATCAACTGGTCCCGCAATTACATTGTAAATTAAAATGTTTAATTTTTTTTGTAAAGTTTTATATTTAATAACTATTTTATATTTTATAATAAGTTATTATTAATAACTTAACTAATGATATAAAATTGTTAAGAAATAAATATTTATAAATTTTGTTTAATGTAAAGATTGTATTATATTTATTATCAAACAATTTATTGGAAATTTATTTTTTTGTAAATTTTAATTGGTGTTAATTTAGTATTAATAAATAAATGAATGATTTTGATATGTTTTTGATATATTATCTAATAATTTAGTTAAGATTTATAACAAAATTTTATTTAGTTTTTATAAATTATAAGTTTAGTTACTAATAAATGTAAAAGTAATTTGGTAAGTTATGTTTGCTTTTTAAAAATGTACAAGTAGTTTTTGATAATATTTAAGATATTAAAATATTTTTTAATTATAAATTATTGTAAAAAATTAGTTTATTCTATATTTAAACTTTTTAAAATGCTTATATTTGTAATTATGAATAGTTTATTAAACTTAATGTATTAAAAGAATGAAAATTTTTTATAAAATTAAATCAGTTTCAATATTAGTATTAATTTATTATTATCAATAAATTTGAATTATCTTGTTAATAAATGTTACAATTATAATTATTAAATGTAAATGTTTATGTTTTACACTGACATTCAATTTAATAGATAATATAAACAAGAAAAACTTATAAAGTATTTTTGGTATTTTCATCTAATAATCCTAAAGGTTTAAAATGATCCTGAACATGATGTGTATATAATAAATTGTAATTATTAATAATGTTTTTGTACAATTTACTTATAAGTTTTATTGTTATTTTTATAAATAATTAAACAGTGTAATTTATATTTGTTTAAAATATTAATATTAAACTAAATGCAATTTAATAAATATAAATTCTTAAACTTTGCTTTATTCATTTATAAACAATAGTTTTATAGTTTAATTAAATATATTTTAATTTATATAATTTATAAAATTTAATTTTGTAAAACATAATGGATATGAAAAACAAAAAGTTTTTAAATATCCAAGATTCCATAAATCTTTACCATGCTAATAATAATAATAATAACAATAAAATAATGAGTAATATATCGGAATATGAAGAAACATCGAGTGAAGTATCAAGTATTGAACAAAATATATCAAGATTTGCAAAATATTTTTATACATTTTTACTATGCTATGCCAATATGACCTATGTAAGTATATTAACATGTAATTTTTTTGTAACTACATTTAATTAACTGTAATTTAGTATAAATTGCTTTCATAAAAGTATATTAGTTAATTTTTGTCTGTTTAATTTTGGTTAATAGATTTTCACACATATTTTTTTAAATATAAAACTATATATTATATTAAATATAAATTATATAAAATAATTATAATATAATTGTTACAATGTAAACACTATTTTTAAACTAAAAGTCTACAAAGACATTACAATATTAATTTAATACTAAATTGTTATATTATAAATTTTTCAAATGACTAGATTCTAATAGATTAATTATATTTAAATAATTCAATACTACCAGGGTATATCATTGACTATAATGTCACCCGCATTATTAGACTTTACATGTATTATCGACAATGAGATAGAGATTGTGACACATTATTACACACTTTATGCCGTCGGGACTACTATAGGATCGTTATGTAAATTATATTTTGTTTATTTAGTTTTTATTAAATACTTTAAAATTAATTGATTTATATTTTATATTATAGTTGGTTTTTTATTTAAATACATAAACCGTCAAATAACTTTAACAGTAACACTGATATTGTTTGGTTTGGTGACCGCCGTATTACCGTTAAGCCATAGTTTCCCGTTTATGTATTTGTTTGGTTTGATTGGTGGCATCGGTGCGGGAGTTCTGGACATTGTTCAGACAGTTTGGTTGATTGAGATGTGGGACACCAAAAGTGGATCAATATTACAATTATCTGAGTTTGCCTATGGATTGGGCATCACTTTAGGCCCACTAATTGTTGAACCATTTCTTACTGGTATTTCATATTTAGATAATTGATTGATAAATTGTTTTTTGATTTAAGAAACTAAATAATTTGTTTTAAATAATAATTTTATAATTAATTAATTAATGGTTACTATTTAATAGGCGATGAAAATTGTTTAAACGATACTTTATATATCAATATGACCACAAACTATAGCGACAAACTATTGCCCCCATTCTTGACCAGCGGTTCACTTCAAATATTGGGCGCAATTTTAATGTTAATTATGTATTTGTTTTGCAAATATATCCCAAACAATAGGTCCCAAGAAAAGGAAATGATTGCCCAAGAAATTAAAGATGTCTTAAAACCAATTGAAAAGATTTACCATCGAAGATATACCGTACAGATAATTGATACCAATAATGAACCCAAAGATTATCGAAAAGGTTCAAGTACAAGTGGTACACGGCATAGTAAATCACCAAGGTTTTCCGTACAAATAACTGGGTTTAATTCAAATGAGTTGAAGCCACGCGATAGTGGCCATTGGCATTCAATGCCTCGTAAAAGACGTTTTTCATCCTTTCAAGTAATAGACCAAGATGATTTGTATGATGGCCTACCATCATGCTGGGCCCGACGTTGGATCATAGGATTAGGCGCTGTATGTTTTGCTACAATTATTGTTTGTGAGACGGCTTACATTGATTTTTCACCTACTTTTTTCCGATTTTATACTGGTTGCAAAGGTATATACAATTTTGTTGTAATTAAATTTAATAAAATTGTGTACTACTTTTAATTTAAAAGCTTATAATATGAAAAATTTTAATCACAGGCTATGAAACAGCAATTTTATTATCAGTAATGACAGCCTCGTATACGATGACCCGGGCGTTCAGTATATATGTGGCCATAAGAGTTAAACCCGAATATATACTTAGTGTTCATTATATAATTGTATTTGTAAGTCTTAGCTTGCTCTATTTTGCTCAACAAAATACAATTATCATGTGGACTGGCAATGTTATGTTTGGTTAGTATATCTAGTAATAAATTAAACTGCATAATTAAATTGTTTTAAATAATTATTTTATAAAAAATAATTTTATAAATGTTAAATAATAGTAAATTTTAATTGAATTACAAACAGGTATAGGAATAGCGACATTTTGGTCGGCCACCTTTTCCTACATTGAAAACTATTTTGAAGTGACCGATAGGATCGGGACAATTTATATATCGCTATTGGGTTTGCTAGAGATTGGTACCCAATTTATTGAGGGTCCTTTTTTAGAAAATAATCCTGAAGTACTCCTATTTTATTGTACATCACTGGCTGTCATTAGTTTGATTGCATTTATATTAATCCGTATTATTGTATATAAAACTCATTTAAAGCCAAACGATCATAATTCAAATTTAAGCCATAATAACAGCTCAAATAGTCTTTGTTTAAATAATAAGCAAGATCAAATTATAACTACTATTTAATTTATATTTAAAAATTAACTTATTTGATGTAATTTTTAATTTAATAAAATTAATTTATTATAACATAAGATTAAATAATTTTAGTAATGTAATTACCGATTGGCGTTCATTGGGTTCACTTAAACTATCGCCACATTTAATATACTTTTAAATATATTATTAAAAATTAAGTGTATTATATATATTTTAATTATTTTTAAACACAATACTTAAAAATGGATTTATTTTATTTTATTTAATAAATTTTTGTGTAATTTATTTTTTTTAAATAAATGTTCAATTATAATATGTTTTATGTATATTAATAATTATTAGTTACTTAACAAGATTATTCTGTAAATTTAAAAGGTGTTTTAATAATTAATTAATATTTGTAACAAATTGTTTTAATTCATCAGAGTAACTAAATTAGTTTCTATAATAACTAAATATTTTAAAAATTAAATATAAACAATTTCTATAAATAACTTAATTGTTAAAAATAATCCACTAAACGTGTGTACAATATAACAATTCAATGTTTACCTTGATGTTTATATATCAATAACCTTGTATGCACTTTAAAGATAATTTTAATAAAAATTAAATAAATATTTATTATAAGAAACAAATATATCTATAGATTCTATATAATTATATATATAATTTGATTGATTTTTATTATGATTTTATTTGACAAATAAATTGAGATCCGTAAGTAATTGGAAATAAATAATAATTTATTGTGAAATATAATGCAGAATTATTACTAATTAAATAACCATGTTGATAATTTATGTTTATGTACATAATTGTACCCGGATGACATTAAAATTCTCTATTATATTGATTATATAAGTACTAACTAAGTCTGAATAATCTTGTTTGTCTTATGATTTATAATTATAAATAAAATTTAATTAAATTTATATATTGCTAATTTATTTTACTTTATCATATTAAATATTAAATTATATTAAAATTAAACAATAAGATCTTAGAATTCATTAGAAATAATTAATTTAATTTAATTTAATATTAATGTAAATGTTTAACTAATGTTATTTTAATCAAAGTAATATAAAATAACAATTGTTACAATTGTATAATAAGTTTTAAAATTATAATTTTCAATGTTATTTAATCATAATATTAATTGAATGTGTCTAATTAATAACATTATGTTTTTATCAATTTAATTAAATAATATAATTTGATAATTATAAAAATTAATTGTTTAAAACTGTCATGTCTAATGCAGTTACGAAATTTTATAAGTCTATAATTTTATATGTGATTAAAAGTATCATGATAAGACTAGATTGTACTTGCTGAATTTTCAAATTCTTATATAAAAAGGGATTTCACTTAAATTCACTTTAGTTTTGGGAATTAATTAACTGATTAACAAAAACTTACGGTTTAATTAAGTAAAATAAAAATTTTTCCCTGATACTTTTAGCTAATAATTGTATAATTTATGATCTTGTTTATAATTGATAGTTACTATTTGCTTATATAAACTACTGTTTTATGAATTAAACTAAACATTGTTGTAATTGTTGTCATCTTGCTAATTTTGTTGTATGGTTTAATACCATAAACTTTATAGTATTAACTATTTTATATAAATAGCCGTATGTGGGTTTTAATATTATTTAAACTATATAAATTTAGTGAAATAATTAAGTATTTTAATATAATTTACAATTATGAGTTTAAAAGGCAAAAGAACTTTAAGTTTTAATAATGATATATTGGATATAAATAAAAATGATGCTGTTGCAAATTGTGATATGAAGTTTGATAAATATGACACCAAAACAATATCATCCGATTGTGAAATCTCATCCAAGTCATCGGTGGATGATATATCCAAGTTTGACAAATGGGTTTATACAATATTATTGTGTTACGCTAATTTATCCTATGTAAGTAGCTTGATAAATATATTTTTTATAGAATATTCTGGGTATAAAAAGTTTAATTTAGTTTATATCGGTATAGCTATTAGAGTTATAGTTATGTGTTTTAGTATATTAACAAAGTAAGTAAAATAAGTAAAAGGTTTATTTAAAATTATTATTTATTATAATATAACTAACTATATTTAATATTTTACAATTTTTATATAAATATTCTAATAATAATAATATAAATTAAATAATATAAAATTTTAAATTATTTTACAAAATATTAAACTAACTAAATTGTATGTTAAATTGGCTAATTATGCAGTTTTGTACTAAATGTATATTAATTAGGAAATATATTATTATGTTTTTAAAATTAATTAGTAAATTTATACAGATAATTATTAGTATAATGCTAGATTAATAAAATACAATATATATCATGTATCCGTAGTACAAAAAGACAAGGGTGCTCTCATGGAAAAATTAGTGCACTCGCCATTTGGTAATGAATTAGATAATTGATATAATTAAGTAGTGTAATTGTACTTGATGTTATAAATTATTATTACTAAATTTGTTATGAGTAGTTATTTAATGATAATTGTGAAAGTATCTGGATATGTGATTAAATGTTTGTATTTCTATGGTAGATGTTATATTTAATCCTGTTTTAAAGCTAGTTTAATGTTAAAAAGTTTATATAATTATTATAAAATGATTTTTACTGATATAAGTATTTAAATTAATCAAGAGTTAATAGTATTTAAATTATTAATTTATCATGGATTATTCTTGTAAAATTCCAACATTATTTTGCTACATAATTATTTTATTTTATTAATATACAGTTAATTAATTTATTACCATGCACAAATAAATCTTTATAAAAATACCTGGAAAATTAAATGCAGTTATACTAAAAAATATTTTAAATTTCAAATTATATATAATTTCAAAAACATACACAATAAAACATGCAATTTAACTTTCATAAAATACTATAGAAATTATTTAAAATTATGGGTTTTAAATAGATTATTTAATATTATGAACATAAATTAAATTAATATAAAATTTTACTTATTAATAAGTTATAATATGAATTCTAATTCAAACAAATATATTTAATACAAATTATAAATTTGTTAACAATCAGGGAATTGTCATAACAGTTATATCTCCGGCTTTAATGGACTTCACATGCATTTTAGACGTCGATCCGGAAATTGTGACACATTTTTACTCACTTTACTCTATGGGAACACTTTGCGGATCATTATGTAAGTTGAACAATATTTAATATTTAATTAACACTAAACATGTTTATCATTTAATTTATTACATAATTTAGTTGGATTTTTATTCAAGTACATAAATCGTCAATTAACCCTGATCATTACGCTATTACTATATGGTTTAGTGACAACATTGTTGCCAATTAGTCCCAATTTTCCAGTAATGTATTTGTTTGGCTTTATAAGTGGCATCGGTTCGGGTGTCTTAGATGTGGTCCAAACGGTTTGGTTGATTGAGATGTGGGATGAAAGCGGTTCAGTACTACAACTATCCGAGTTTGCCTATGGTATTGGCATTACTGTCGGGCCACTTATTATTGCACCATATCTTGCAGGTATAATACAATTTAATTACATGTAAACTATTGCATTGTATGATAAATATTATAAAAATAATAATAAAAACTACTGTGTAAATTAAGTTAACAAATAATTTTAAATGTAATCTTTGTTTATATTTTTAAAGGTGATGACGATTGTCTGGATCTAACAATACCGATGAACGAGACGGTAAATTATAGCGAGAAACTATTGCCACCCTTCATAATAACGGGTTCACTTGAAATACTGGGTGCAGTCCTCCTGTTACTGATGTATGTGTTTCGCCGATATATACCGACTGAAAGTGAGGAGAAAGAGTTGATCCAAAAAGAAATTGAAGAATCATTAAAACCAATTGAAAATCAATATCATCGAAGATATACGGTATCGGTAGTCGAGGAAAGAAATACCGATTTTGATGGTGGATTTAAAGGACGGGAAACTCGGTACTCAGTTCGGGTGGTTAAGCGTAGCCGTGCGGACAGTAATAGGTTTCACACTTTACCGAAACGGAAAAAGTTTTCCACATTTCAAGTGCCAGAACAACCGTCGGAAGAGCCCACGCACTCCAAACTGCCCGGCCGTCTAATGCTTGGTTTCGGGGCCCTGTGTTTTGCCACCATATTGGTGGCCGAAACTGCTTTCCTTGACTACTCGCCTACTTTTTTCCGATATTATACCGATGCTAGAGGTTTGTTGCGATTATATTTTGTAATAGTTTTGGTATCAATGTAATTTAATAATTAATTTTAATTTTGTGTTAATTACTAATAGGCAATGAAGCGGCTATATTACTGGCAGTAGCTACGGGTGCCTATACGATAACCCGTTTTGCTGGCATTTACATAGCTTATCGTGTCAAACCTGAACATATATTAACATTGCATTATGCGATTGTCTCGTGCAGTATTGTTATACTATGGTTTGCTGATGATAGTGAAACTATTAAATGGATTGGCAATGTCCTTTTTGGTTAGTTACCACCTCTCTCTCTCTCTCTCTCTCTCTCTCTCTCTCTCTCTCTCTCTCTCTCTCTATTAAATAATTAATTAATCAAAATGAATTATAGGTATAGGAATATCAGCATTTTGGTCGGCAACCTTTTCGTACATCGAGACCTACTTTGAGATAACTGACCGAGTTGGTACAATTTATGTATCACTACTAGGATTGCTGGAAATAGTGACCCAGTTCATTGAAGGACCTTTTCTTGACAAAAGTCCCGAAGTATTGCTGTACTACTTGGCCACATTGACAGCCATAAGCTTTTTGTGTTTTTTGATCATTAGATTTATTGTATTTAAAGCTCATATCCAACCCTATGAAGACAGTGTTAGCGATGAAAAGTCGGTAGTTTCAAACATGAGCCGTAATACTAGTACCATGAGCTTTAATGATACCTTGGGTGTTCAAAAAATATTACCGTTAAGTGTTGGTGCCTAAAGTGTTTTAAATTTATGAGTCTTATGAAAGTTGTAATTAAAAATATAAAGTTTAAACTTTTTTAAAACTTATAAAATTGTATATTACTTTAATTATTACATTTTTAGTTATGAAGTTTTTAATTGTATATTAAGTGATATTGTGATATTATAATTAATGTAATTTTTATTTAAATAAATGAATAAATTAATTTAAAATAACTAATTTTATTATAATCTATAATGAAAGTAATAATAAGATTTTTATCAATTTATATTAGTTTTATTAATTATATTGTAAATATTAGTATGGTATAAAATACAAATAAGTTTGTAAATAACTAAAAATATAAATAAATATAATTATTTTAAATAATTAATTTACTATGAATTATATACCGTTAATTGTTTTATAGTAAGTAAAAGTATATAATAAAATATGTTCACAAAATATTAGCTGCTTAAATTACATAGATAAATGTTATCTTTAGATAATCACCAAGCCAAATTTAAAAATCAATTTTCACATTAATTAATGTGAATTAATTATCAATAAATTTTTCCACATATACTATTAAAATATTTATATATTTACAAATGATTTGTATCTAATTTAAAGGTTAAGAATTCATTCAATTATTAATATATTTTTATTGATTTTAATTATAATATTAATTTTAAAAGTATATTTTTAATTATTTGTAAATATAATAAAATATAAATTATTATTTAAAATTTTATTGTATAACTACTATATTATAATTACTTTTTATAATATAATTATTTTATGTAATAATTATTATTTATAAAACAAATTCATATTTTGTTTGGTTTCAATTTATGTTTATTATTTAGATTTAAATTAATAAATGTAAATTAGCATAATTAATAAATACAATGGCAAGGTTAATCAAATTATTAATTTAAATATTTAACTAGATAAATTCAGATATAAATAACAAAATAAGTTAGTTTAACAAACTTTTTTTTAAACAAAATTTTTAACAATATAGTTTTAAAAAAAAAGATAGGCAAAACATTGGGTGACCCCGCCTAGCAAATAGCAAGGGCCAGTGAAGTTTTACGATGATGATATTATGGACACACACATCCACATGCCGTTCACTATAACGAGTTTGCAATACACTGTTAGTCTAGTTTTTTTTTGGTTGAAATATAGCCCACAAATTGCTTTTTTGAGGAATTTATTGTATGCTTTCATTCATAAAAGTTTAGCTTGATAACTTTTGTTTTTTAATAAAAATTTTTTATGTTTTAATGTTTTAAAACAGTTATAAATCATATCAAATTGCTTATATTATAATTGTTTAATTGAACATAGTTTGATAATTTGGTTTAATTTAAAAGTTTTAATTTATATATAACTAATTTATTTGTGGCATAAAGTTTGCACAAAGTGTGTATGGAATCAAGGGATCGACTACTAAAGTAAGTTATTTCTAATTATTTGCTTTATTTATAGATTACTTTTAATAATTATATTTATTAATAAATTATTATTAAATTTACAACTCTATTGAATTAATTAAAATAAAATTACTACATAATAATTATCACATTTTAAATTTATATGATTGTTTTATAAGTTTAGGTATAAATTAAATTTATTTATTTAATTAAAGAGATAACAATATAATAATTTTATAAACTTAATTAAAATTAGCAAGATTAACATGCTAAAAATGTAAAATGTATTTTTAATATATTTAATTTATAATATAATACAATTAATAAATACATGTATGTGTTATATTAAAAGTAATATTTTGCTTTATTATATTTATTGATAAATAAAATTCTGTAATCAGAATAATTAAATAATTAATTTGAATATTAAAATAAATTAAATTAAATTAAAACTAATATTAAAATTCATCACTAATTAGTTGTATAATGACAATATTTGACAATGGTAATACCATCAAGGTATTCAGTATAACAATATACAGTATTAGTCCCCAAAAAAATGTGAATATAATTGAAATCACGCCACCGGATAGAGGGTGACTCACACCATAATGAATTTGACAGGTAATTATAGGTTAGCAGGTCCCTCGACCTGTCCCCCCTGGGCTATACCTCCTTACGCCACTGCACTATATAATAATTATAAGGATAACAATACAGATATACTAGGTTTTAGTCCAGTGATAGGTAATTGTGGGCTATTTTTGCAAAGTGTTGTGAACTGTTTTTTTAAGGGAAACATTCCACTAAATCAGGGAAATTACAATCATTTAATGTAAATATTATATTGTTTAATATATATTATATACACGTTTAGTATATTGTACACGTTTAACCATGATAAATTATCTATTATTAATTTGTTTTATCAGTTATATATTGATAAGTTGTTGATAAGCTTGGTGATTTTGTGGTGATAAACAATAAAATATTCAATTTTTCCATTTGCGTTCAAATCTAAATATAAAGTTTTTTTTGTAAAATAAATAAAAAGTTATATTTATTTTATAAGTTTATTTAAATAAATTGAAAATATTTAATCTATTCTAATTCATATTAAATCTAATTTATATTAATTATATTAATTTTAAATATAAAAAAATTATAGTTTTAAAATAATTGTCTATCGAAATGCATCGCAAGTATTGCAAACAATTGCCAGGAATGTTGAGTTCAGATTCTTGTAGTGAAATATATTTCTAACATTACTTTCCAAAAGTAACTCCTATTCTAAGAAATGATTGAAAAACAACACTTAACTATAACTAACTAAATATTTTACAATATTTTACATTTAAAAACAATATATAAGTATATTTGTAAGTTATAAGTTGTAAGTTATATAACTATACAAGTGAAAAGATGGTTAACTAGGTTAATTGATATTGAAATAAAATAAAATAAATTAATTAACAAACAATTTGAAAATGAATTGAATAGATCGCATGCCATCGCCAGCCGATTATTGCTAATCTGGTGTCTAATAGTTATGGTGAGCCTATCGTCGGCCCTCCCAATGACACAATCCCGAAGACCTTACCGGCGAGGGAAACGAAGTTTTGCCAGTTTAAAGTGTCTGGGTATTTTTGATAGACCCAAGTTTGCTGAATTAAATCACGTTTGCAACGAGTGCTATCAATTGTACAGGGTACAACACATACACGCCATGTGCAGGTCAGTCATCCAAACTATAATTAGTAATATTTAGTTATATTTTTTGATTAAAAATGTAATTTATTTGTTTTTAAATAGGAGTGATTGCTTTGAAAATGATATATTTATTGGATGTGTTGACGCATTGCTGTTATCACATGAACATAAAGCTCTCAAAGACAAGATTAACCATTTGAATGGCAATCGGTGACAATCATCTTGGAGTAAACTGACCCGGCTAACTCTATTAAATAGCAATTTAATGCAAAAATTGCCTTTTACTCCGGTGTTTTGATTACCCAGAATATTATATAATGAAAACTTTTATTAATTTATTATAAATTAATTTTTTTTGTAGTATGAAATTTTTATTATTGTAAATTATCTTTAAAAAATAACTTTCTTATTTTATTATATAAATGTAAATTGTGTTTTTATATTATATCATGTATCGCTAAATCATCTGTGTCTAATTACCACCTCATTATCAAGTGTATTAAATTATTTAAATTAAATTTAATATTAATATAATTATAAGTTTTATATAACATTTTTTATAGATTCTCAAAGAATCCTATTATAATAGTATACATATTTATAAATTATTTATTTAAAAAAAATTATATCAAAATACAAATAAAAGTTTTAAATATCAAATAAATAATTAAATAATATTTAATAAAATATTAAATATAATTAATACATTAATATCAAACCTACTTATAGATATAAAATAATTTTATTAAGGTAATAAAAATATACATAAGCAAGCATATAAAAATTAGATAAAACTTTTATATCATCTGGAATATATTTATTTAATATAATAAAATTAAATAAATTTAATTTATATTAATTACAGTTAATATGATAAATAAAATATATTAATAAAACTATGAAAAAGTATAGTAAATAAAGTCATAAAAATTAATATAAAAATAATTAATATTTATTACAAATACAATATAAAGTAGTGTTGAGTATAAGTGGTGTGTACTGTATGTGTGCTATACTGTTGTGTTGTATTGTCTTTACAGTAGACGTCATTAATTGGGTGTCAATAGTGTTGACAGAGTTTTCAATGTAAACAGTGTTTTGGTGTTTAGTGTTGTGTTTGTGTTGTGTATTGACTGGCATTTGAATCGCAATTTAAAGCCATTTATAATTGTATTAACCATTGATTGTAAGTGTAATGTGAGTCAACACTTGATCCCAATTATCATCGCAAGTGGTCATTGAGTGGGTGATCATCGGTTGGCCACCAAAAAGCAAGCCATCGATGGGTTGTTGTCTTCGAGTGTCGGGCGGTTCGAAGCGATGGCAGCAATCGGTCGACTCGGATGACTCGCTGGCCGACCAGCGCCGACGGTCTAAACGTATTGACCATATGTTGGCCAAAGAGAAACGGGTAATGAGACGTCAGGTCAAGCTGTTACTGTTGGGTGCGGGAGAGTCCGGCAAATCTACTTTCTTGAAGCAAATGAAACTAATTCACGGCCAGTCACTCATCGATACGGACAATACGGCCGAATCGCACCGTCAGGTCATCTATCATAATGTGGTCAAAGGTATGCAAGTGTTGATAGACGCCCGACACAAACTGGGCATACCATGGGGTGAGGCCGACACTGGCCAGTGCCACGCCCTCCAAGTGTTTGCCATCGATGGACAACTCTTGCATGTGTTGACCGCCCGTACGTTCCCACAAATTGCCGAATCCATTGGCCACTTGTGGGCCGACACTGGCATTCGTCGGGCCTTTGAGCGCCGCATTGAGTTTCAATTGGTATTAAATTTTTGTATTAAAAATGTAGTGATCATTAGATAATCATTGAATGTCTTGTAATGTCTTTTAGAGCGATGGCGTCCGGTATTTGTTTGATAACATCTCGCGCATCGCATCCGAAGACTACGTGCCGACCAATCAAGACATTCTTCATTCACGTAAAGCGACGAAAGGGATCAGTGAGTACTGTGTGACCATTAATAAGATACCGTTTCGCTTCGTGGACGTCGGTGGCCAACGATCCCAACGGCAGAAGTGGTTCCAGTGCTTCGAGTCGGTGACCTCCATATTGTTCATAGTGTCGTCTTCAGAGTACGATCAGGTGCTGCTCGAAGATCGCCATAAGAACCGTCTTCGAGAGTCGCAAAACATATTCGACACTATAGTCAACAATCGGTGCTTTCAAGACGTGTCTTACATACTATTCCTCAACAAAACGGATCTATTGGAGGAAAAGCTCAATAAAGCCAAAGCACACCATCAACACAGCCATCGTCACCGCCATCACCACCGACCACACCGGCACTCATCGTCGGCCTCCACCCACAGTCAGTCCAATCCAAACGCCATTCACTGCACTAATGGTGCGAATGGCAGTCCGTCGTCGCCAGTGGTGGTCATCGATACCAATCGTACAGATAATGTAGTGTCCAATGATGTGTCGGCCCAACAAACGCTTACCACTTTAGGCGATGATAATAGTGTGGACACAAACTACGACATCGAGCGCACAATCAACGAGTTCTTCCCAGAGTTTACCGGCGACCCGACGGACATAACGACCGTTCAGTCGTTTATTTTGCAGCTCTTTGAGTGCGTCCGACGGGACAAACGCAAGCAATTGTATCATCACTTCACTACTGCTGTCGATACCGAAAACATTAAGTATGTGTTCAATGATGTCCGCAATACTATCCTCCAGTCAAACATCACTCAACTTATGTTACAATAACTGATTGTTAAATTGTTTTATTGTCGCATAATATCTGTCACAATGATAGCTAACTTATAATCAAAATGATGTCAATTTTTGCCAAATTTTATATCTAATAAATAAATATCTATTGTTTTAAATATATATATGTTTTGAAAACTTTATTATTACTTTATAAAAATTAAGATTACAGGTCACGTGTATTTCATGTTTAATCTAATTAATGTTTTGGTTCATATTTGAAATGTTTATAATTATTTAATATGATTTGAATTGAATTAAGTTTAGGACACTTTGGGAACATTGCCATCACATTGATCACATTTGATTGATCCAATTGAATGTCATTTTTACCAGTTTTAGATTATTTTGGCCATAAATTAACATTTTCTTATACTTAATTAAATGACAATTAATGAATAACTTACAACTTGTTAGTGATCACTTTTAGGATCATGTGATTGGTCCAAATTGGTACAAATTACAAGAACTGGAACTATCATTTGATTGGTCATCTGATGATAGTCTCGACTATTTGTCAAAATGTCCAATTTAAATTTGAACCAATTTAATTTTACTTTAAAGTTTAAATATATTATTTATAATACACAATTTAAATTAGTACATTTGTTGGTTTTAATTTAAAACTTTTAAATATGATACTGTATCATTGATACATTACTTTAAATATTATTTTTAAAATTTTACTTTTTATTAAATATGATTATAATATAAAATACTATTAAATAATACTTTAATTGTTTTAATAATTAAACTAAACTTTGATTTAATAAAAACTTTTTTTATAATAAATGATTGACACG
>JAQIWK010000287.1:0-18561 GCA_034695265.1 Dissorhina ornata | reverse complement strand
GAGAGAGAGAGAGAGAGAGAGACTGAGAGAGACTGGGAGAGACTGGGAGAGAGAGAGAGAGACTGAGAGAGACTGGGAGAGAGAGACTATTTATAGAAAGTTTTTATGTTTACTAGTTATTTGTCAAAATGTGAAAATAACTTTTTTACTATTCAATAAGCATTATATAATAGATCCCGCATATAATATACCTTGTTCAAACATTAAATAATTAGTTTATTTTTTAAAATTTACATTAAAAAGAAATATTTTCAAGAAATATAAAATTTAGTTTATTATTATGAAATTGATATTTATTTTGTTAATAATATATTTTTCAATTGAATTTATCATGTAAGTTATAGAGAATTTATATTGGATTAATTTATGAATTTAAAAAAGTATTTAGCTCTCCCCCCCTCTCTCTCTCTCTCTCTCTCTCTGGATTGAGTGCTCACTTTATTAGCAAATTTTATTAATACTAAAAAAGTAAACTAAATAAACAAATAAATAATTTACTACTTAATTAAATCTCAATTATGCATAACGAGGCAAAATACTAATGATAATTAAAATTATTATAAATTATTTACAAAAATAACAAGATTTTTTAAAAAATTATTTGCAATTATAATTTACCAACCATAATTTAATATCATAAATAATAATTTAATATTAAATCTCAAAATTAATTTATATAAAATTAAATTTAAATAAATTTTGATATAAAAAATAGTCTTATTTTAAAGACAAAGTATACAAACAAATGGTTTGTTTTTATAGCAAGTGTTTAATACAAAAATTTTATTTATTTATATGTTTTATATCTATCTAAATAAAATGGTCTAGTATAAAAATATAAAATTGGACAGTTATGCTTATATTGGGTCAAACAACTGGCCAAACAAAAAACATAGAGCACAGGCAGGTGTTGTAAAAACAACACAAACTAAATGGCACTAAAAGTGGCCTTAAATTAAACATAAAGATAGCCCTCAAATGGCAAACTAAACAAATTGCACACAAAATAAAATAAATAACACATCAAATGGTGTTTTTTAGTGTAAAACAAATTCAAACACTGATATATAAAATATTGAAACAAATTTGTTGTTTATATAGCTATTTGTATTTCATACCGACCTAGCACATAAAATGTATTTTTATTTTTTTAATAGTAAATTTTAAATAATACTTAACCTGTTATTTATATTTTACAAAACTATAACGATAAAATTACCCAGCAACAATTCTCTATTCAAAAGCTATATAAAATATATTTAACAATAAAAACTAGCTCATTTTGCTTCACCCTCGCTTAATTCATCCTACTTAATTCTTGCTTGGTGCTAGAATTACAAAATTAATTAATTTTAATTAAAATTATATTTACAACTCATTGACATTATGTTTAAGTCCAAAACAACATGATAATAATAATACTATTTGATATAAATATTAATTAATATTATTTTATATTTGCAATAAAATAACCCTGATATATTTGATTGCTAACAAACATAACAATTATTTATTATTGTATTTTTTATTTGTTGTTGTTTTTTTGGCCGCCCTATTATGTCGGATATTATATCATTATATAAAATATTATTATATTATATATAATACTTATATAACTTAAAGTTACTATTTATTTAGCAGTTTGAATACAAAACCATAAGCATAACCCCTATGGTGTGCTTTTTTTTTGTGTAAGTGTCAGGGTAATAAATGTAAGTGTCAATTTTGTGCTACTACAATTTAATTGATAGGGGTTAAGTCATGGATGGTTTTTGTTCAAATGTCATATAATCTTGGTTGAATAATTATTCAGTTGCCTGTCTATAATTAGTAAATACAATGTAAATTAAATTAGCATGTTGAAAATTAATGATGGCATGATAATTATTTATTGTGTATCTTATTTGCTAAATAGTTAAATTTAAACTATAACAATTTATATTTTAAAAATAAATTAATTCTTAAATTATTTAAAACCAATACAAAAATGATCAACAAAAAATTATCTTGATAACTTTAGACATTTTATTGTTAAATAATATTTGTTATGCTAAATTTATTGCTAGATTAAATGTTGAATTTTTTTGTGTTGTAAATAAAACTAATAGTTATTTATTTATCTGACAAAATAGACCTTAATTTAGTTGTAAACAAAAAAAGTCTTATGTAATAAATATATATCAAACTGTGCTAGGCAACTATTTGTTAATTGTCATATAATATTCAAATCAAATAATCATTATATTTTATTAATTTAAGCTAATTTTAAGTGATTCAAATAACTTTTGATTAGTTTTCTATTTTATTTAAAAAATATTTTAATTTAATTATTTATTAAAATAAAATTAAAATAAAATAACTTTTCAATCAAAAGTATTTCAAATAACAAATATTTATGAATTTTAAATTACAAAAGCTTTTAAATTAACTATTTTTATACAAATATAAATTTGTATTAATTTAAAAATAATTTAATTAATTATTTTAAAATATTATTTTAATTTTATATAAATTAAACAATAAAAAATTAAAAACTTTTATGTTTATGTTTTTTAACTTTAACGTTAACTAGACAATCTATTTCTTAATCTAACAAGCTAGAATAAACTTTATCTAGATAGTTATTTAAATATATATTATATAACATAGTTTATAGTAATTAATTATAATAAACTAAAACTAAACTATAGTTAACTATTATTTAAATGATTGATTGATTGGACACAAGAATCCAATTGTAATTTAAGTCAATTGTAAATATAGTCTGTATTTAAAGCAAACATTTATTTTATTTCAATATATTTTGGTATTTTATTATTGAATTTCTATAGTAATACAAAAAACGGCAATCAATTCACACAACAATAAGCAAAATAAATCACAATTATATTTGTGAAGTGTAAATAACCAGGACTACTAAACTTAACAATGACAAAAAATAAAGTAATCGTGCAAATAATAAATCGGCACTTGTTATATTAATTAATTAGTCTATGTGCCAGGTCATGTATGCCCTGCTAATAATATTAAATCAATTGCAATACTACTAGTATTTATTCATATTATTTTAATTATACATGAATACATCAAAATTTAATTAAATCCCAAATTTGCATTACTTATTCACAGATATAATACATATTTTTAATATAAGTTAAATAAATAAAAAACTCAATAAAGATATTAAAAAATCTTTATAAATTATAATAAGCAATATAAAAAATATTTCGCAACTATTACTTTGTATTATTAAATTTTTTTTGTATGCTTTAAGTAAATTTGTTTATATATTGTTAATATATTATATAATATATATTTTTCAGTTTTGACCAGTCCTTGACCACCTGTTTTTCGCACTGGTATATATGAAATACCAGGTTATATCAAAAGATTAATGACCAAGCAAAATCAATTGTTGAATACTAATAATAAATAAATAACACTTTTGTTTGACAAATAAAAGTGATTTTTTTGGTTCTATTTTATTGAAAAAAATAATAGTTTTTTTTATTGTTTGTGTATATTATTATCCGTAAGTAAGTAAGTATTAGCCGTATATTATTTGTTAAACTATTTGTATCTTGAATTTGTCGTAGATATATATGACTGTCTGTATAATACCGACAGCAATAACACAAATAAATAATATATATATATAAAGCTATTTATAAATCAAATCATTGTATTGCTATTATTGGCTAAAAGTTTTTTTATTTGTGTCGACAATTGTTTGTCTTTATATAACAATTGTTGCAATTTTTTGCTTTGAGTTTAGTTTTTGTTTGTTATTTGTATTCAATATATTAAATGTGTTGATAATGTAGTTTAGTTTGGTTTAGGCACCGGCACCGGTAGGCCCTGTATAGTGGATTAGGTTTACAAATATATTGGCAAAAGTCAAACACAATAAACAATCCGAGAGAGAGAGAGAGAGAGAGAGAGAGTCAAATGGTCAGCAAAATACTATTTATACAATAAATACTTATTATATTATTTTATATTAAATTTTGTTAGTTTTATGAATATTAAATTTTTACACAAACTGTAATAAATTTTAAAACTTATTATTTTAAATATTTTACTACTTTTCAAATAATAATTATGGGTGTCTTTCTTTGCCATTATTTTATATTAGTAAAAACTTTAATGTATAAAGTTAATTTTGTTTGTAATATTTTCATGAATATCTCTCTCTCTCTCTCTCTCACTCACTCACTCTCTCAATACTTAATTATATAATATTCAACATGAAAAGAAAAATATTTGTTTGTAATATTAAACTAATTCCCAAAATTTATATTTAAAAACAAACTTGAATATAATAAATTTATTCTAGGTATCTTTGCCAATTAGTGTGTCTGGCAAACAATATAGCAATAACTAAATATATAAATAAGATTTTATGTAAAAAAAAATTAAAAAAAACTTTATTTTATACTTTTTTAAAAGTGTAATAATTAACTAGCTGAATTATAAAACTATCAAGTTGTATTAAAGTCAAAATTTTAAAATAAAAATGTTGAACTACTTTGAAAGGTAGCAAAGATATATTTTTACGCTGATTAATTATTTAAACAAACTAAATTTTTAAGTGCATTTTTAAGCTATCCTTAATTACATTTTTAAATAACGCTCCAGTACCCTGGTAATCTAATAATAATCAAGAATTTTATAAAGCATATTAAAATACATTTCACAAATAATTGAACTGAAAATTATTTGTATTAACACTTTTCATTAAATTTAAAATTACATTATGTTTTAGCGCCAATAGTTTGTATGTGTATTAGACACCTGAGCGCACAATATAGTGCCAAAGGGTTAATAAATTGTTGCTATAAATAGCTATAAATTTGCATAAATATTAATATATGTAAAATAAAATCTTTTTTAATTTTTAAAAATTCAAAACCACAAATTAGCTAGATAAATATTATGTATTGTAAAATATATATGTACTGATAATTTAAGCTAATCTAAAATATATAAATTTCTAATAACAATTATAATTATTATTTGAAGTTTATAATTTATAAATAATATTGTTATTGTAAATTATTTAGTTAAATTATTTTTAATAATTATTTAAAAAAGTTATTTAATATGGAACATTTATTGCATGCTATTACACTAAATTGAGGTAGTTGATATATTACAAGGTAAATATCAAACAAACAAAATAAAATAAAAACATTTTGGGAAATAAAGTTTGATATCTTGTTAGCATACAAAATATTCATGTAACATTTTCATTATCAAGCATGGTAAAACTATTTGTCAATAATATCATAATTATATTTAAATATAAAAACCCTAAAAATGTTACACAAATCATATATTTTTTAGATAAAAATAATATAAAATTATCTGTATAACTTATTGCCTGTACAGGGCTAACCGTAAATTATAACATTATTTTCTATGCTAGCTTTGTACACGTTTCATGTTTGATTGTACGCCCTGTATATGTCAGTCTTGATATGACATTGTTTTTTTGTGACATATACTCCTTGCGATAAGACTATACATGCAATCAGTTTTGATAAATAGCAAGCAAATAGCATTTGAAATCATCAAGATAATTAATGTTTTTTATGAATGTTTATATTTAAATGATTTGCAAAACAATCATTTATTATTTTATTTTAAAGGAGTAGTGACTGATAAATAAAATTATCAAAAGTGTATTTAATAAGTGTTGTAATTAATCAATAGATATCATAAAAACAATCAAATTTAATTATTGATTATTATATTAAATTGATGATGAACAATTCATCATTACTGTTAAAATTATATTTTTAATTTAATAAAATTAATTTATAAGTTGTAAAATTATTATTTTAAAACAATAACAACTTATTGAAAACTTATATATAATTAATAAATTACTCAATCGGTATATAATTTTAATTTAAATACCTTAAGACCTTTTAAGATCTTAAAAAAATATATCAACACGTTAATTTAATTTTAATACCAATATTATTTAAAACTGTATTAATAATCACACTGTATATCAATTTGGTTTAAATATTACCAGTATAGATTACCAGAGATAATTGTATATACATCTATTAATAACAATGTATGTTATACCTAGTTGTAGATCCGGTAGTAGACCCGGCTGACTGTGAGACCACCGATTTACGGCGACTATGCAATAGCTTATGATTGGACTGATAGCCAAAGACCAGTTCATTGGGTGACAGTGAGTACCGACGGGCTGCCCGAGCATTGGTGGTTTGGGTGGTTGTATGGTTCGGGTGTCGCGATGTTTGATGGGTTATACTATGTCTGGTCTGGCTTTTGTGGTCCAATGGCTTTACCGGTGCTGTAAACACTTTGAATGGTGAGGGTTGGTGTCGGCCACTGATTTATATATATACTGACAATTACCGCAATAACACCGCAATATTATATTATATTATTATTTTGTTTTAATACTTATTTATAAAACTTATTTATAAAATTTATAAAACTTTTTTAGATTGTTTTTTGTTTGTTTTTAAAAAAATATATATTATTTCTCATTTGATATGTATTTTGATTAATTGTTTGAAAACAATTGATTGTAAATAATATTTCAATAAATTGTATTTTATTATCAAAACTTTATTAGTTTGTATATATCTATAAATATATAAATATAAATTAACTTTAGATTAATTACTACTATTATAATAATTTTTATAAACTTATAAAAAGTATTTTATATATTTTTATGTAGAAATGTATTGCAAAATATCTGTTAATTAGCCTTATTTACTTGATTTAATTAAGTTATGTAAGCAAGATAGAATAATATGAACAATGATACAGTGTCTAATTGTATTTAATATAATATATTACGTAAAACAATGATGTTACATTTGTATTAATTTATAATAAAAATAATAGAAATAAAATGTTTTGAGCAAATTTCATTGTTATATTGTATATTCAATACAATTATTTAGTTTTACAAAGTTTATATAAAACAATGAAAAGTTTATTAAAATTGATTGAAAATATTTTGTTAATTAAACAAATTGTTTGAACAAAATTTAATAATGTTAAAACTTTTAATCAAAAACTTATTATGTGTTAAAACAATATAAAAAAATTTAGTAATAATGAGAGAGAGAGAGTGAGTGAGAGAGAGAGAGAGAGAGAGAGAGAGAAAAAAAGAGAGATTATTCGTTATACATGCATTTGACAACCAATTTAAATTTACTTATTGTTTAATAATAATCTAAAATTAATTCAAATATAACTTAACTTGAAACATTATTTAACTCATTAAATAAATAATTGCCAAAGAGTATTTGTTACAAATAAAAATTTTTATTTATGTTACAATTATAGATTATAATATTGTTATAGTTTATAGTAAAATTTTCCAATTACCATATGTATTATTCATAAATTATAATATATTATATTGATATAAAGATAAAATAAAATTAATTGATTTTTATTGGTAATCCAATCAATACATAAAAAAAAGTTTTTTAATATAAAGATATGATTGTAAATGACATCCGAAGTGAATTGATTTACATATTTGTTGTCATATAATGTCAGCACAAATATGATGAGCGCAACCAAAAACAAAAAAGCTTTCAAAAATACAAAACAAAAATTAAATCCCATTATTATTATATCAAAACATAACTACAGTCTACTCAAGTTATATATGTTTTGTAAAATAAGTTATAAAAATTAATTAAGTAATTAGACAATAAATTGATTTAATTATCTAGTATATTTTTTTCAATAAAATAGTAAACTTTCATTTTGTTTCCTATAAATATGATTTCAACGTCTCAATATTGCTTTTTAAATTATTGTATTAATATCTATGTTATTTAAATAAAGTTTAATACGGGCATCTTGGTAATGTGCCACAAAATTTATTATCAACAACAACAACAAATTTTAAAATTTTATTTTATTTTTATAAAATAATTTGAATAATTTTTTATAAAATATTATAAACATAATCGCATATAATTTTTTTTAATATTAAAAACATAAGATTGAAATTCAATATTCAATAATATCCATGTCTAAAATAATGAATATTCTTGTTAAAATAAATTAAAATAATAAATAATTTATTATATTCAAAATAATATAATATAATATTGCATCAATTAGGTTATACCTTATTATTGATCAAATAATTTTATTAGATATAAAATAAAATAAAATCACATTATTACTATATATAAACAAGCACATTTAAGATGAGCTCCTAATGGTTGGTATTATATTTATTATATATACCAATGATTACGATATATAAAATCAAAAGCCTTTGAAATCCTATTCGTGAAATTCATTAGAGACATAATGTATGAGACATACTGTATATAACTGTATATACCGTGTAATAAATTGATCACAAAATATATTTATGTCTTAAATAAAGTTTTTGTTTTTTATGTAGTTTTTTATATTTTAGTTAATTGACGACAAAAATAATCATTTGATACATATTTTAATAAAAATATAATTTCTCAGAAAAATGAAAGCCTACACTGAATATTTTTTAATTATAATCTAGATAAAATGTATGGTTTTAATGAATATTATGTTTTACGTGTAATTATATTGTTTTAATTTTAATTATACTAATGTAATTAAATAATACAATAGATTAATAATTGCATTATTATTTATAGTTAGTGTTTATAAAATAAATTTAAAATTAAGTTTTCAAACATTAATTAAAATTTTGATAAACATATTAAAGTAGGGTTGGGCAAATAGAAATATCTATAAATATTTGCTATTTATTTTTTTTTATAAATTAAATTACTTATAAAAATTTATTATTTTATGATAAAATTCCTATTAAACAATATTGATTTCTAGAAAAATTGATTAAATATTTTGTTAAATAATTAATTTACCCAATCCTATGGCATAAAACAAATAATATCAACAAGTAAATATAATACAAAAAGTTTATTTTAACAAAAATATTTAACCAGCACAAAATATTTCACTATATCTGTCATTTATAAACCGTTTATTTGATGCCTACAATTAAATGGCATTAAACATCATTAGTTACATTACAAATACAAATGTCCTAACAAAATAAATAGTATACTAAAACTATTAACTTTTTTTTTAATTTGATAGATAGTTAACATACAAATAAAATAAATACAGTACCCAATGGCGTGTGTAATAATAAACTGTCCTAGTGGACATGTCGTTAACAAATATACAATGTATATTCAATTACAGTAATAAATGAACTAGGCAAAAAAACAATTTCTATTGAAATGAATATATAAAATATATATAATATTATATAAAGTAAGTATGCTTAAAAAAATTTTGCTTGTTATATTTTTTTTAAAGAAAAAAGATATAGGTCAGATTGATTGACATGATGGTAAATTCAATATGAAAAAATACCTTTATGTCAATTATGAAACAAAACATAACATTTGATTTTGAATTATTTTTCTAAAACTAAATATTATTATATTTATGTCCAAAAATATACATATATTTTTTAAAGTTTTATAAAATTATTAAAAAGATTTTTATATAAGTTTTAGTTTTCAATAAAAAAATATCCATTTATTTGTACGAAAATATTATTATAAGAGCATTATATTTATATATTATTATAAATACAGTATTTTTTCGTGTATAAGTCGAATGTAATTTTAATAATATTCAAAATTAAGTATATTAAATTATTTCAAATTTAATTACTATTAAAATAAAATAATTGGATAAAGTTTGTATTCATATAAAACAAATTAAAATTTTTAAAAATATTAAATTTATATTTAAAATGTTTTTATAAAACCAATTTTTATTATGTAATATACATCTTATAAACGGAGAAATACAGTATTAATAATATTAGTTGCGAAACAATATTATTAAAGTAAAGATTTATAATATTATTTTATTTTTGTGTTTTTAAAAGTATAAATTCAATTTTTAAAAACTCAAACTAATATTAAATATAAAAGATAACAAATGTTGTATGTTTAAAAATATTAGCAACACTATACTTTAAAAACTTATAAATATTTGGTAGTAGTATATATTACATTTGTTTTGACAACAAAGTTAGTAGATAGATTTTATATTCATAATGGTAAACAAGTTACATTTTATATTGTGCAATATATTTAAATTTATAAAAATTGTTTTTTATATTTTTAAAAATACACTTAAAATGTTTTGAAATACATTTTAACACATTTTAAAAGTATATAATATTTAGTATAAAAATTAATGGCTTGTATTCAACACTTGTTTAAAAAAAAGTATTTAAATAAAAATGTTATAAATATTATTGTTGTTGATAAGCAATAAAATTATATAAAAGTTTATAATAAAATAATAATTATAAATCTTTGAATTTAATAAAATAATTATTCAGATATTTTGCAATACTTTTTACAAAAAAATATAATAAATAGTAAATAATTAATAATTTAATTAATATTTTATAAATAAATAAAAATATAAATGCTTACCAAAAAACTATATGATATTACATACAAAACACAATAATATTTTGACTTATTATGTGTCATAAACTTTTATATACAACAAAAAGCCAGATCATTATTATTATGATGTAAACATATCAAACATACTTATTTATGTATTAAAAAACATCTTGTTAAAAACACATTTTACACATGAAAATATTATTATTGTTATTATATTAATAGCATTTTATATAAAAATATACATTTTGTTGATTGAAGTCTTGATAATACAGACAGTTATTTCAAAAGGCAATTGTTAACCAATTATTGTTCACAAAAAAAACTGTTTGAAAACTGAAATACAATAGTATAGTGAAAATGTGTATAAAATTTTTTATGCCTTCATTATTAGACAGACAAAAAAAATTATACACAAAAATACCACAAAATAGATACTTAAGAGAGAGAGAGAGAGAGAGAGAACGAGAGAGCGAGAGAGAGAGAGAGAAAGAGAGAGAGAGAGAAAGAAAGAGCGAGAAAGTAAGAGAGAGAGAGAACGAGAGAGCGAGAGAGAGAGAGAGAAAGAGAGAGAGAGAAAGAAAGAGCGAGAAAGTAAGAGAGAGAGAGAGAGAGAGAGAGATGGATAAGATTGTGCTCTAAATATATAACACAATTACTTACGGGTGTTGTTGTTATATAAAGTATATATATAAGTATAAGGATGGGTAGGGACTAACTCGCACACCACATACCAGTGCCACACCATCGAGACATATCAGACATATACACATAACAAACACATTTAGGCATCATATCATGGTATGTCATGGCATAGCATGCAAAACAATCTCTATCTCTAACCCCCTATTATATTCATTTGACACATTTATAGTTATAGTCAGTTAGGGAGTGAGTGAGTACTGAGAGGGTGAGAGAGAGAGAGATAAAATTATAGGGAAATCTATATTAATAAGACAAGTAAAAAATCAGAATATATACAATTTATAGATTATATGGCATATAATTCACTAATGGATATGTATATATATCAAAGAAAAAAAGTAACATGCACTATTTATAAATATTTAAAACATTATGATGATGATAATATAATGAAATGAATAAATATATTTATATATATAAGTAAATTCTTACAGTTATATCAAAATTGTCTTTTTAGCAAAAGTTATCTTTGTAATAAATAAATTTATTTTTCTTGTTGTTATAAACTATTAATAAATTAAATAACAAAATCTATATAAATGTAAATTTTCATTGAGTCGGGCGATAGAGAGAGATAACAAACAAAAGTCAAGTAAAATACAAAACAAAAACAATTGTTATAATTGTGTATTAAATAAAAAATAAACTAAAACTAAACATCAAGTCACAACTAAATAACATGATGTATATTTATAGTTTATATAAATAGTTTATATACATTTATATACTATATATATATAGTTAAGTATATATACTATTAAACCTACAATTTCTTATATATATTTACTGTATATTTGTCATTCACTACACATTTTTCTCTCTCACTTATAGTGATAGCAAACGGATAGCACTTTCCCTATGAGTTAAAAAACACATCACTTGAATGGAATGAATTCACTCAATCACTACAGCATTCATAACACAATCACATCACATACGGGTGCGCATAGACTCACACGACAAACCCATACACTATACATGTATTTTACATTATATACAGTCATAATAATAATAATAATTTTAATTATTATTATGTTATATTTAACTTAAACACTTATTACAGGCAAATGTTAATTAATATTATGTTTTAAAAATGAAATTTTATTTCATATAAATAGGCATTTAATTATTTTATTTTTATGAAAAATAAAATTTTTTATTTGATTTTTAGTTTCATAATTATTAATGTAACAAAATAACTTTTTATTTGCTCAGGCTTCATTTAAGTTGAACTTAGAATTAATTTAAATTTTTATATTTAACAAGAATCCATAAAAATTTATTTTTAAAATTATTTTATAAAAGCATATAATAATGAGGTATTCAAATGTAAAATATAAATTAGTTTTTCAACACTTTTATATATATAAATACAGAATATTCTGGTTTTATGTACTTAGGGTCTATGAATATAAACTTATATTGTGTTTGATATTAAACTTTATAAATACAATGTATAGTTTAGTTAAGGTATTTAAGTTTAGTTTACTAAATACCTTATAATATAATATAAATTATATTATATAATGTATAAGTCTAAAATATAGGTAATCTTTATTTATTATTTCAAAATACAAAAATTATAATTATGTTTATTATGAATACAATGCTTTTTTTTGTAAGGTTAACCTTATAAAATAAATAATTTATTGTCTAATAATAATATATAACAGAAATACGAATGAAATGATACTTTTTATAAATACTTTTTTTAAATTATTTAATATAAATATTTTCAATTTGTAAATAAATTCAATATTAAACTTTTCAATTTAAATTTAAACTCTGGATATTTTAATTTATTTACAATTATAACTTTTATTAATTTAATAATTAAATTAATAAGTGTATTAATGTAAATTATTTACTTAATTTAATATAAATAAGTTATAGTTAAATATTAAATTATACATAATTAATGTAACTATTAATTATTGTAATATAGTTGATTACAATATACTAAATAGTTTGTAAATATAATTTGAAAAATGTATTTTTTATGTAATATTAAAAAAAAATAAATTTATAAATATTATTATAAATATTGTTTTTATATATTTAAAATTTATATCAATCTTTTAACATCTTATTTCAAAAATTAAATAAATTATTTTAAATCTTATAAATATACAACAAAAACTCAATTTTTTACAACATGTTGTTTTGTTATTTTGTAGGTTTATTTAACAATAAGAAATAAAACAAAAGTAAACAAAACAAAAAATAAAATTATTAAAATAACTTTGTCAACCAGTAAATCTTTAAAATCAAATACCTTTTATTATGAAAATATTAATAATAATAATAATGTTATTTAAAAAAAAATTTACTAAATATAAAAATATTTCAAATTGAATTATTTAAACAAATATATACATAAAGTAAATGACATTACGTCTATAACAAACTTGTTAGACAAACAAACAAACAAAAAAGTCAATTACATTTTAATAATAGACTATTTTTTATATAAATATATTTTGTTATAATATATAATATTCATCTCAAAAGTTATAAATATAATAATAATACAATGTATTAATATAGTTGTCGACAAAATAATCAAATTGTAGTTTTTTAATATACAATACATATATTTTGTATATTTATATATTTATTAAATCTATATATCTATATAGGTATACAAACAAAACCTGTCAAAACTTATATAAAGATTATTTATGCCATCACTTCATATGTGAGATCAAGAGATTTTTTAAATTTTTTTGTTACCTTTTGTTTTACACTCTATTTAACAGTAAAATACATATTTTTTGAAAATAAATTTTTATATCACAAAAAAAACTTATAAAAATATTTTTAGTGATACTTCAGTTGTTGTGATGATATGTTTATTATTATTATTATTACTATATTTTTATTTTGTTTATATTTTATATTAAAAAAATAATTTTGTTTCAACAGTTTGTTTAGATAGTTAAGTGAAATATCTGAACAGAACATTCTGGATATATGTACTAAATATATATGGCTTTTATAGCACCAGTTGTATAACAACAGGTGTGCTCTGTGTATGACTGTTGCAATATAAAAATATATTGTATTATATAGAAATACAATATATAATTATTATATATACTAACTTTAATTTGTTTGGTCAGTTTATTCAAACACATGACTTATTACGTTATATAATAATTGGTTTAATGTTTACTAATATTATGAGTAAAATATTCATAAGTTATATAATGTATATATTGATTATATATAAGAAAGAAAGAAAGAAAGAAAGAAAGAGAGAGAGAGAGAGAGAGAGAGAGAGAGAGAGAGAGAGAGGTAGAGAGCAAATTAAAATCAATGACTCTAATAAAATTATATTTATATTTTTAATATAATATATTTAATTAAATTATTTTACAATTAAATGTAAAAACTATAATATAGTTTTTATAGACTTTTGTTCAATTATACAGTTGTATGGAAATATGTAAAACCAGTATTTAATTATTTTATTTTATGAATAAAAACCAACAAAATTTAAATTTATTATTTGATTTTTTTAGGAGTATTATTATTGCTATTCACTATATTTATAATACAATTTTGAATAGAAATAAAAGTAATAAATCAGAAAAATTAAATGATAAAAATAGTTTTGTTTAATAAAGTTGTCGGTCGATAAAAGTCTCTTTCTCTTTCATAAAATTTAAAATATTTAATAAAATTAATAAAATTTTTAAGATCTTTTTTGTAATAAAAAGTTTTTTTTAAATTATAATCCATTAGATGTCTATATTGAATTACAAAATACATCATATTAAAATTAAATTATATGACTACATTAAATTTATTATAAAAACACTAAATACCAAAAATGTCTGGATATTAATTATGTATATAAAAAATTACATAGTTAAATTAAATTAGATCTTTATTTTAATTTAGTTTTATATAAGATTATAATAAAAAATTATAACTTTTTCATTTATATTAAAATAATTAAAAGTTTTAAAATAGGTTTATATTGCAATAAATAATTATATACCTAAAAATGTAATTTATAAATTGTTTTATATAAAACTTTTTTTAAAAAATAAATTTATATAATAAAATAAATAATAAAATATAATAACTATTGCTAAATATATTGTCAGGGTGTGATTTAGTTTATAAACTTGGTTAATTAAATGTTTAATTAAAGTTTATGTACAAACTTAGTATTTGCAATAGTGGTTGTATTTAGTTGAATAACAATAGATTTAATTAAAAATAATTTATGTTAATTATTTGTTTATTAGCTAGTTTCATTATGATATCTTGCGAAATAAACAATAAATAAAATTAACAGACTTTCAATTATATTTTTAATTTTATTTGCTTGATAATTATTTATGTAAACTAATATGTTCATTATATAGATAATTATCAAGCAAATTATAAAAGTTTAAATTGAAATTTATTATTTAAATTTGAATTTAATTTTGACATAATAATTTAACTTGTAAAATACAAATAAAATAAAAAAAATTTTAAGTTATAATTATTTTATATATGTACTATATCTTTATCTAATCAGTTTTTAAAAGTATATTATATAAGCGAATTAGCATGATCTATTTTTAATTGTTTAAAAAATAAACTAAAACAAGTTGATAAACTTAAAACTTTTTTTTCAATAAAATAAATTGTTTATTTAGACTTGAACAAAATGTGTTGACAATAACTAGCAAACTAAATAAATAAAAAACTAACATTATTCTAGCTCATTAATGTACTAAAATATCCATGTACATTTTTTGTATACATTATTTACACAACTATTGAATAAATAAATAAATGTTTTTATAAATTTGTTTAAAATCTTTTTTAAATTATTAAAAACAAAAAAAGTTTTCAAAAAACTTTATTAAATTTAACTAATAAATATTCTATTGGATAATATATGTTACTTGATTAGTTTTTTTTTGCACCATGGTATTTATTTTATTGATTTTGTCCCTTTTATTTCATACCAAACACATCTCAATTCTTATGTATAATATATATTATATATAAAAACATTTAATTATATATTCAGTCAAACGATTCAAACAAGTGTTTTACGAATGAATGGCTAGAGATCTATGTATGTATTGAAGTGTTTTATATTCAGTGTAAGTAAAAACATAATACAATTTATATGCAGTTTATATATACAGTATATTATTTAGTTTCATAGTGCCTGGGTTAGTTTATTATACATATTTTATGACCATTTCTATATCAAAATAAGTTTATAAATTTTAATAGAATTTTATATTACTAGACACTTTTTTAGTAAATAAATTTAATTTATAAAATATTTATATTATAATTTTTTTTGTAAATAAAGTTATATAATATAGATAATATTAGTTGTGCCTGTTACTTTTTTACCGTATATATAGTTTTCAAATCTATTGGCCATATAACTAGCAATCAATAAAACAATTAAATATATTGTAGTTATATTAAGGTTTTGAAATAAAAACAATAAACTATGTACAATAAACTTGTTAAATGTAATTAACAACATTTTCAATTTTACGTTTGACCTAGCAAACAGTATTAAATAAACAAACTAAAAAAACTTTATTTAGTAAGATCATTTAAGAAATAATAGATAATTTACCCAAGATAAATATATTAATTTTCTATTGTATTCATATTTTAATAAATAAATTACAACTTTATTTTGAATTTATAGTTGTATTTAATAACAAAGAGTTATTAAACTATATAAAACTAATATTCATAAAAATAGTTTGTATTAATAAATATTAAATAAAATTTCAATACATATTACTATATTGTTGAATAAGACAAATGTAAGTAAAATATATTGTTATTCAATCGTGATTTGAATTATTAAATACCATTTTATATATAAACAAAATAGATTAAACATTGTTTTGCACTAAACAAACACCAACACCATTTTGATTGTAAAACTATCTCTCTCTCTCTCTCTCTCTCTCTCTCTCTCTCTCTCTCTCTCTCGATGGCTATTATGCATGCATGACATCAAACATCCATATAGTTTCACAACAAAAACAAATGCAAATTAGAGAGAGAGAGAGAGAGAGAGAGAGACTTTGGTTTATTATAAAATATAAAATATTTATATTATATAATACCCAGAATATTCTGTAACTAATTTAAAATTTTTATATTATATATTTTTTATTTTTTATTATACTCATTAACCAAGCTTTCATTAACATGTCTATATTTATTGATTTAGTTTGTAATTAGGGTATAATTAGTCTATTTTATTACATTTTTGTTAAATAGTTTATATTTTTTACAAACAATAGAGAGAGAGAGCGTAATAAAACAAATACAGTGTTATAAAATTATGTAAATATTACATATATAATAATGACTTTATTTGATTTGTATAGTTGTTTGACATGAAAATAAAAAGCAAAAATAAAATATTAAATTTTTAAATAATATCAAACACTAAATATATAAAAATAAAACATTTTTTGAAAAACATCACATAAAATAAATTTTATTAAATATACATAAAATACAAATTTAATATTAAATAAAAAATATAGTGTTTTATCTGTATTTATTTTACATTTTAAATTTTAATAAAGTTTATAAAAAAATAAGCCAAAGATTTTAGTATAAAAATAAATTTATAAAATCTATTATTTTTTCAAATAAATAATATAAGAAAGTGTTTTGTATTTTACAATAAACAATAAATGGCTAATAATTTATACAAAAGTTTCAATTTTAAAACTTTTATATTACAATATATATAAATAATACAAAACTTAATATAAATATAAGTAACGGATGTTTAATAAATGAAAAGTTAACCAAAAAATTTATTTTTTTTGTCTAAAAAGCATATCTTATTTAGTTTCAAAAATGTATAAGCAGTTTATATTATAAATGTTTATCAAATTGAAATTGCTTGTAAAAATTTGCTTGTATAATATTTTTACTATATCAGTTATATATATCAAGTTATAATATAAAATATAATTTAATTAAAATTGAGACTAAAAATGATAGTCTCTTCATAAGAGTTAAACTGAAAATCTTATTATAATTTGCGACAAAAATAAAATTATTTTGATATATAAGTAATGTATTGCCATATATTTATATCATTATAAGATGTAAATTAATTTTGTTTAATATATTGTTGTTAATCATATAATTAGTATACGGTATGAAAAATCTTGAACGATATTAATGACAAATCTTTTAGTTTTTTTTGTATTTTATTTTATAAATTATAATATACTTATGTAAGGATTATAACTTTAATTTGATACATACTTTTTTAAGGCATTTATACATATATTATATACAATAATATAATTTTAATTGCATATTAGGGTCAATATAAAAAAATTTAGTATACTAAATTATT
>JAQIWK010000286.1:0-18575 GCA_034695265.1 Dissorhina ornata | reverse complement strand
TAAATAAATAATTATCTCAACTTCACACACTTGAAATTTTAAAAAATTTATATTTAAAATTGTTTTTTATAAACTATATTTTCATTATAAATTCAATCAGTATTTTAGTGCTAATAATGTTTTTTCTTAACTGTTATTTATTTATTTGATAACATTTTATGCCATTTTAAATTTAAATTTTTATTATATATCTTATATTTTTAATTTATTAAATCAATTGATAATAACATAAATTTTTAAGCATCTGATTCCTATGTGAAGATGTTTTTTTTTTGTTATTTTGTATTTAAAAAGTTTTATTATGAATAAAATTTCAATTATTGTTTTGATATATAAAAATAAAATCTTTACATTATATTATAAGATAAATCAAATGTCAGCAAAAAATGTTATTTTTGAAGTAATAAATCATTTGCTAACACTTCCAGACAATTCAATTACTCAATACAAATGCAAATTATTGTATGAATTGAAATGCTATTAAAATGTGTGTTATTATGTATTATTATATAAAATATATTTAATTATATTGTAATTTAATAATATAATATAATTTTTTAAAGTGCAATTTAATGGTTTTCAATTAAATCAAAAGTTTAGTTTAATTGCTTTAATATCTTATATTTTGTTTGTTGTATGTGTATTTTATTGAGGTAAATTTGTGGTAAAATTATAAAAAGTTTATTGATATTATGAGAAAAATACATTTTTAATTAATTCAAAGCATAACAAAACAAAAATTTATTGATTAAATGTATGATTTAAACACTAATTTTATGAAACTATTAAACAAAACAAAAATACAAATAAAAAAGTTTTACTCGATTTACAAGAGTTTAATAAATTTTTATTTTGTTAATTTAAATTTTGATAAGCGTTACAAATATTTTTACTGCCTTTGGCTTACATTTTGTTTTAGTATTTGGATTTAAAAATATAACTGATTTAAGCCATTGGTTAACAGAAATCAATTAGAAAAATGTATATAAATTATTATTATAAAAAAAAAGTATTTCATACTATGAATAGCATTGGTATGTATTAATAATTTTCACATTTGATACACACTATTAGTATATCTATAAATAAAATAATTTATCGACGATTGATTTCTAGATAAATATTAAATTATTAAATTAACTTCATTACTGAATCAACTTCAGCAAAGTATATAAAAAAAGTTGATACTAATTTTGAGCGCAATTTAATATAACATTTATTTAATTTATTTGTGTGTTTGCTCTCAAACTAACAAATAGTAAAAAATAATAAATAAATTAAATGATTAGTTAATTTATTTTGGTTAACAATCATCTCTCAATGGTTTGTTGATCTCAATCTACTATACAGTTATATAACTTACATATCTTTATATTAAACTACATTTTATTTAATTATTGTAATTATAAATGAGAGTTAAATATTATTTTGTTTTATGACAAACTTTTTTGATGAATTGAGATTTAGGTAACACTTTGTATGTTTGAAATTATTATAACTTATAATAATTTATAAGTTTTGTATTACATAAATAAATATAAATATATATAATCAATTGATGCTTATCTGAAATTAATGGTAAGCCTAGCCATTAATTTCAAAACAATTATTATCAAACTTATAAAAAAGTTAAAACATAATTAATTGCTTTTATAGTATTGATTGTTTCAAAAATTGATGAACAAATACATCATAAGATAAAACAAAAAACTTAATTAACATAACATAACAAAAACTTAATTAAACATATAATATAAATATAGTATTTTTGAAATTATTAAAAAACAAAATTATTGACATTTTCTTTCGTATAGATCAATAAAAAAATAGTTGTCTATTAAATATATATATCAAAAAAACTTATCTAACAGTCCAATGAAAAAATATAAGTATAAATTATTTTTTAACTAAAATTATTGTTAATTTGCGTGCAATTGTGAGACAAATATATAGTTTTTTTTAGTGCCAATACTGGCTCACAATTACCTTTACTATAAAATTAGCTCATTTCCAAGTCATAAATGTAATAATACGTAGTTTTTCTTTCATCTACCAGTGCTTTCATATATCTTTATAATTGTATTCATTATATATATATTTAACACAAAAGTTAATATATATTTTGTATTCAGATTAAAGTGATTTAATTATTTTTGTTAGACAACTACCAAAAAATAATAATAATCATAAAAGATAAACAAAATATAAATAACAAAATTAAATATATATTTTTAAAGTGATTTCTTCTCGTCTTCAGGAAGAAGTATTCTTGTTATTTAAAAAACATATTCTTGAAGTAAATATTTCATTAATATTTTGGCAAAAATATATATAAGTTTGTTGTCTGTTTAGCTCATAAATTATTGTTAACTGTCATTCATCTTTATCTATCTTTTCTCTTCTCTTCCCTTTACTCCCTTCCCATCTCTTTCTTCTTTTCTTTTTACGATCTGTTGTGCAGATATAATCGGGTGAATAATGAGTAAACCAAGTCGTATGCCGTACTTCAATCAGGCCGGAGGTAAGGAACAGGTGGTTCTGGCCGAAGGGTATCTGCCCACCGATAAGATCTTCAAAATAGACCGCTATCTCCGTTACTTCGGTCTGTTGTCGCAGTCGATCGAAGACTATCTTCAGGGAAACATTAGAGGAAAGATGAAGCGACCGACCAAACGCCTGTACGGGTTTGTCATACTCTCGCTAATGACTCTAGTGTTTGCCCGCAATATGGTGTTAGCCTTTGTAGAAGATCCTGACATTCGCAATATGTTGGGCGAAGCCGTGGCCGCCCGACCAGCCCGTCAATTCACAATGGCTTTGACTCTGTGGTCGATCTACTCGTTTCTGTTGTCCCGACTTTTTTATAGGGCAGAAAAGTTACGCTGGAATTCATGGCTGGCGCCGTTTGCCGTATTCAAAGGTTTCATTCCCCCCTCTATTATGGGTTTGGATACTGAGATGACTGATCACTGGTTTGCCAAAACTAAGAAAACATTGGCCAAAATGGCACTCGCTATCAATGTTCGGGCTGTTGTGGGCTCAATGATGTTCTCGTGGGTGGCGTACGTCAGATTTAGGACCCAATCGGTTAGTCAACACTTTACGTTAATGTGGGCCATTATATTGACCATTTGGGTGTATTACTGTTCTGCCTTTGCCTATATGGCTTATGCTCACTTCATTTCATTGGCATATTATTTCCGAATGCGTTTCCATAAAGTCAATGAAGATATTGAATCCATTATAGCGCCCGACAATCGTATGAAACCCAACGAACGGTGCGCTACTCTCCATCACGTACTCAACGAACACAATGAGCTCTGCATCAAAATTAAGCGTAAGTTTGGCTCAATTAAGGCATATAATTAAGCAATAATTAGAGACCACTTTAATTTTTTTATCGCTAAAGATCTTACTTATCTATATGTATAGTAATGCATAACAGCTTAATATAAGACTAATTTATGTGCAAAAAAATGTTTGAGCGATATATCTCTTTCTTTGTCCGTTACCGTTGTAGAGTACAACTTGTTTTGGGCCAAGTATTTGATGTACACATACTTCATGTTTGTGTCCGTTATCTGTTATACAACATTTCAAGCATTTTTTACATACAACCGAAATATGGTTAGAGCCGTCATGTTCTCCCTAGCTCTGGAGGCCGCCTACCTTATCACCAAAGTATCGGTCAGCGCCTCACGACTGGCTAATGAGGTTTGACCGACAGACGGGTGCATCTGATGCCCCGATCTAGACGTGCTTTGCATAAAACATTAACTAAAAATTATAATTTCTATTTCAATACATGTATCAATTCATATGAATTCATGGATATATCCACTGGCGATGTGTAGGCACACGCATCCTATACTCGGCTTATCAGAGTAACATTTGATAAATATCCAGTTGAGCTCCAGATTCAGGCAAGTTTTTGGTGTTTTTCGCTAACACTCCAGTCATTCACTCACTAAACTACTCGTCAGTTTTCTAACTCCCATTCCCTCTCCACTCACTCCACTGTTAAACAGTTAGTTCTTCTTTGAAGAGCACTTGTCATTGCACTTCAAATGTGTTGAATGTCTGACACATAACTTGAAAAAAGTAATGATATTTTCTTTTGTGACCATTTCTTATGTGTTGGTGATTATGATCTGCAATATGTTTAGCTCCGAATGTTTATCCAACGCCTATCGGGTCCGACCATCGGTTTCTATTGTCTCGATCTCTTTGAGATCACTTATTCGACATACGCTTCTGTAAGACATATATTGTTTAACTGTTTTTTTCAATCAATTCTTCACTTCTTCAGCCTTGACTTCTTCGAGCAATTCATGACTTTTTTAAATAAAAGGGAAAAACTTTGTTGTTTTGTTGCAAGTCTTCCCTAAACTTGTGTTTTGTGTTTATTTATAAATACTTTTCATAAATGCTTTTCTCATTTATTTTGTTGCGTTTTGACATTCAATCAAAAGTTTAAGTTTTTTATTCAACGCATTCGTTATAACTTATAACGAATTACTCGTACTTTTTATTTTTGAAAAAGTCATAAAACTATTGCTGAAAAGTCATCCATCATTACGTGTAGAAAAAAAAGTGAAGTGAAGAATGAATATATAAATGAAAAAAATAGTTTTTTATGTATAAAAATAGAAATATAAGAAAGTTTTTCACTGAAATATTATATACATTTTGTTTCGTTGTTGTAAATGTAACTGAACTGAACTAAACGCTACAGATTATCGCAGCGTTGGGTCAAAACTTTTTGCTGATCGTCGACTTTGTGCGCTCGTACGCCGAACTCAAAGAAGAACAGTCGGCCAGCGATTTGGACATTCCTCAGGTGTTTGAAGTCATCACTAATTCTACCTTTGATTTGAATCCACTATCGCTAACCAGCGGTTCCCTAACATCTGGCGTTCCCGAGACAATCTCAGGTAAGCGCCGCCAAGTCTTTCCTGTTTTTTATGCTTATATTATGTGTTTTTTTTGGTTTGCAAAACAACATAATTTTTTATTTTTCAATTTATATAACAAGTAATACAATATTTTTATTTATTTATTTCGTATACGTTATGTTAATTAGGATAACCTGCCAGAGCCTAAAACATTTGGTTATAAATTATTATTATTGCCTCTTATTATTGCTCTTATTATGACTACTATTATGACACATATTATTATTATTATTTCCCAAAAATAAGTGTGTTTTTTAAGTTATAAAAAACATATTATGAATAAATATAAAGAGAGAATTGTTGCCGAAAATTACAGCTAATCTCACAAATCATATCATAATTTTGACGTGAAATCATTTATCAGACTTTGTCTTAAGGTATTACTTGTATAGTTGAAAAAATAGGTAAAAAATTTGATTACAATTTTCAGTGTCAAAGTCAGTAGTCAAACAAAACAGTAGAAAAAAGTTGTTTTTCTCCACTCACGAAAAAATAATAAAATTTGCTTATCTTTTGTGTCCAATAAGTTATTTATGACAAGATGTTTCTGGTGATAGTACCACCCTCAAAAAAATTGCTCTAGTACACCAATAATAATAAAAATGACACAGTTTTTGTTTTCAGGACTAAATCTAATTATATAAAAACATATCAATTGGTAGTTAAAAATGTTATTTAACTTTATTTATAGTTAGCATATTCAATTTATATAGCTCTTACAATTAGCTTTGAATATATAACTTTGAATTTAGTCAATGGGTCAGTCAGTAGTTAATATAATTAAATATCGTGTTATATGTCATCCGATGTCATAAATTGTTTGATTACAGACAGGGTTTGAAGCGATTTAGTGATTCAAATGCCAATTATAAAGCCACTCTGACTGCTCTTTCATAAGTGTATTTGCACTACATTTTACGGCATAAACTAATCCCCAAAAAATACTAATAATAAAAATAAAATCTGTAATTATGGGTAACAGCTCTTTACAAATGTTAATATTTGTTTTTTTAGTTGTTCTTTGGGTTTAAATTGATCTCAAAAGAGTTTAAAGTTATAAAAATTTTAATTTCATATATAGTTTTGTTGTTTTTTGGCTCAAATTCCTAACCGATATATTTAGGTATGACATCAAAGGTGGCTATAAACTTTGCAAAACATTTTTTATTACCTTTTTTATTATCGATTTGACAATAAAAAGCTTAAGATTATTAAGAGATATAAGTTTGAAAAGTGATTGTTACGAAAAAGCTATTATTTGTTTGATTGTATATTCAATTGTATTATAAAGAAAATTATTATTGTATTTCTAAAACAAAAAGTAATATTAGAACTAAATAGTTATAGAAAAACATCCCAAAAAAGCTCATATAAAATATTATGATTAGTATTAAAATTTTTAGTATAAATTTTTTCTCTCTCTCTCCCTAACGAAACGAAAATATGTTTTATATTTTAAAATATTTTCGTTTATATAACATTCAATTAGTTTTCATACCTTATGTATAATACCGATAATACTGAACTCAATATTAATTAAGTCTATTTATTATACCTGTAATGAAAATGCACTTTAAATTAATATACGAAAAATAAGTATTAAAAATCAAGTTTTTTTCTCCCAATCATCTCATTATCGTTTAAATTATATTTAATTATTTTAATCAAATATTTTTTTTATCTGTTTTCTCTTTATAAATGCATAAATAATCACATTTTTAAACTCAAAAATGCAATTTTGATAAACAATTTTTGAGTAAAAATTATTATTTTATGTGTAAATTATATAAATTGAATGCACGCTTTGATTGCTGTAATTATTAGTGAAAAATTTATTACATTTTTTTAAATCACTGTTTTTTCTAAAGATTGAAAAACTATCTAAAAATTAATTAACAAATAAAATGTTTTATCCATTCGTTTTGTGAATACAAGAGTTTGTTTTTATTTGTTTTTTTGACACAAAAAAATGGTTTTAATTTACATAAAAATTATTATTACAAACCAAAAATGAAAACTCCAATTATTATTAGTAAAACCAATTGATTTTTATATTAATAATTGGAAAATCATTCAAAAAATAATATTTATATAATTATTTATAATTAATTAGAAATAATTTATTTAAAAAAACTAAAAGTAAATGATTTAATTGAATGCTGAAAATGTATGTCAAACACAAGCTATGACTTTCATGTTTGATACTGTGGTTGCCATTGATTTGATGTGAAACTAGTAGTGCCGTCGGCTGTTGTCCATTGCGTTTGGTTTGACTGCCATTGCGTTGAATTAGAAGTGGGAATGAAAGTGCCGTCGTTTCGGCACAATATCTGAGTGCCGCCGCTGGCGATGATCTGAATGGTCTGACCGGCCAATGAGTCCAGAGTCGACTGGTTTATCGGCACAACAATACTCTGTGTGCTGGTTATGGGTGGGGACGCCGTCTTCTTTTTGGTCGCTTTGCCCACCATTTTCTTCTTCACAGATCTCTTCTTAGGCGATGTTTTGAGTGCGTCTCTGCGCTGATCATCAAATCTCTTTGATTTCCCCTTTCGTTTGCCATCCCTTTCCAACTGTCGGTTCATTTCTTCGCGCCGTCGTTTAGCTTCGACCAGACGTTGCAAATGACTTGATTTAAACTCTTCCGAAATGTACGGCCTTTTGGTAACTTTGGGCCCAAACTCTCCCTTCACTTCCCGCAACACATTCTCTCTCTCCTCACCCGATGAGTGGTCAATATTAGCCACCGCTGACTGCTCTTCACTCACAACATTCAGCACTTGATTGGTTGACTGATCGACAAATGCCGTCACAACAGTCCTAACGGCCGTATTGTCCACAACTCTGTTCAACAGTTTGGTGTTAATGAGAGCGGCTTTGGCTGACTTGGCTTTGTTTGAACTCTTAGTGGTCTTTGATTTACGAATACCCGTCGACTTTCGCGGCACATCGTGTCGGGTCGTCATCACAATGACTGGCTCTTTGTTGTGACCGTTTGAGTGGTCTTCGGCCAGCATTTTATTGTCGATGATATGAACCGTTTCGATGCCTTCATCCAGTTGTGTGTGTATTGACTGCATATTCATTATTTCGCTGTCGATTACAGACAACTGTTTGATAATAACCTCTGAATCAATGGGCGACTCATTGGCCATATTGATGGCCTCAATCGTGTCAGTGATGGCTGTCTTAATCTTATTGATGGCTGAGTTGTTACACATCTTAACTAATCCCAAATAAGTCCTTAGTTTGTCGTTCTCCTCCTTCAGAGTCGATGCGGTTGTCTTCCGATTGACCGAACAGTTGTCTCTCGGGTATTGAGCCGATGATTGTTGAGTAATATCCATGTCTTCTGCGGTCGTCGCAGTGATAGTCTCATCGGTTGCGTCCGTCGACTCTTCTGCCGTCGGGAGCACCGCTTCGGACGTCTTACTAGTCTCTAGCGCTGCCGACGACTCCATCGATGACCCACTCATCCAATCGTCTAATTAATCACTGATTCAATGATATGTTTTGTAAAATAATAACTCAATTCATATGCAAATCAAGTCTTGAATACAATTATTCAAAATAAAAACAAAACTTTTTTTGTCAAAACATTTGTCAACAGATTGTCGGCCATTCATGTGAGAGAAAGAGCTGTTCGTAAACAACGTTCACTTTTAATGCATTATATAAATGTCATAACATTTTACAGTTTTCAATGCAATTGAATGCAAAGTTTTTTTCAATACATTTCGTGACTTGATTTGCAATATTTTGCTATAAATTTTAAATTTGGTTAAATATTTTTGTTAAATTCAATATTTGGCCGAAAAATAAGTTGTTTTGATATTATTTTTTAATTATTTTTGTTGTTGTTGTTTGTTTATGGACTATAAATTATAGTTTGTAAAGTTTTTTCTATATATTATAATGAAGTGCTCTGTAAAATACACATATTTTTGGTGAATGTAATTTAAAATCTCATTAAAAAAATATTTTTAGTTTAATGTATTAATTTTCTGATGGCATATGTAGGCTAAATGAGTGTAACTTTGAGTTTAACAATTGGTTAGTATTAGAGAGAGGTTTGCAAAGCAAATGAGACTTAATAGTGATTTAATGGGCAGAACATTGAATATTTTGAAAACTTAATTAATTACCGCTTGTGTTGTGTCTGTAATGAACTAAAATTATAAAATTTATATAAAATTTACGATAATTTGAAAATTATTTTTATTGTTTTTGTAATAATAAAATAAAAATTCAATTCATATTTTGTGCTAATTTTATAACAGCAGCTCTCCTTCTTCTCCAGCTTCTCTCTCTCTCTCTCTCTCTCTTTCTTTCTTTCTTTCTTTCTTTCTGAAGTGTGTTTTGACTCAAAAACTTTTTTGTAAGTCAAATATTTATGGCATAAGTTATTTAAATGAGTATTAAGTGAATTATAACTATATATTATTTAATCGGTAGATAAGAAATCACATAATTTGTTAAAATTAATGCAAATATAGTTTAGATATCATATACAATGGTTTCAAGTGTGTGTGCTTAAGGTGGGCACCCATTAAGTTAGTCTCTTATTTATTTTTTTAATATTAAGAGTTTTGGGTTTAGCCTAAAGTTTTATTTTATTTCTACTATTTTTATTATTATTACTGAATTTATAATTATTAATAGTAAGTGAATGAATGGCAAGAATAAGAAAAAGTAAAAACTTTGTAATAATAAAAAGTAAATTTATTTTATTTTTAATTATAAGTATTTTTTAGTCAATAGTTTGCCGGTTCATAGACCGTATGAAAGACTCGTTTGAAGATTTATAGCATTTTATGGCACAAACTGTTTGAACAAATCATTATTCTCTATGATATCTGATATGCCATTAATATAGCACTCTATTGAGATGTTTGATTGTATAATAGGCTATAATTTTCTCGGATTTATTTATTCTTCACTGAAATAAAAGATTTATAGAAAAGTTGAGAGACCGGAGAGAGAGAGAGAGAGAGAGAGAGAGAGCAAAGACTGCTCTTACAGTGCAAACAGTTATCTCTGTTGTCTAAAAGAGACTCACAGACTCCGTAAATAACCCTTTAATTTGATTGTTTTCTTATAAATCAAGCGGTGAAGGAGGAGTAGATGGTTTATATTCAGGATATCTTTATGTCTCTAAACTCTCAAAATTTTCTACACTCACTACTCGCAAAAAATCATCGCAACCGTACAGACATATGTTATTCTTCACCTCATAATTACCATAACATGTATGTCTTCACACTTCACTTCAATAATTAAATCAAAAAACAAAATTTATAATTTAAAAAATTCAATTTACTATTTTGTTTGTACTGTATATAAATAAATGTAAAATAAAAATATTAAAAAAGAGTTATAAACTCTGTTATTAAAAAAGTGTATACAAAAAAAAGTTTGCATTCATTTGTTATACAAGTTTTGAGTTTGAGTTGTGTTTGAGCTGTAAGTCCGTGTGTGTGCTCTGCTATTATCACATCACATATCACAGCAGTTGTGTGGAGTCGAGTGGTGTTTGTATATTCAATATATTCCAGTGCTATTCTGGTACTCCTATCCTAACAATCATTACACTCTCAATGCATTTCTAATGGGAATGTATGTGTTTTTAATGTGATATTAAAAAAAGTTATATATAAAAGTTAACACACACACACACACAGTGTATAAAACTGTTTGGAATATTCAATGAAATCATAAATATTTTTTATATTTCATATATTAATTATAATTTTATTAATATAATATGTGCATAAATACCATTAAATAACTTATTAAAATAAAAATAAAAACGGTTTGCGTTTACATAAAACCGCACACAATAGCCGAGTGTGTTGTTTCAGTCAATTAAGATTATGACTCTAAATATAGTGTTGTTTTGTTAAATAAAACATTGTATTCAAATATAATATAATATATAAATTTACGATAATATATGAGCAAAGCATCGATTGTTTAGGTGGATGTTAAATGTTAATATGTTGTAGTTGTGTTCAGCATTTAATGTTTTATTTTTTAGTGCTTTTTTTCGTATATTAGTTATGCTCTGATGAACGGCAAGTTCATCGCATAAAGTCATTCATTTTTCATTAGACAATATATAATATTATATTATTTATAACTTTATATACTGATTACATATACTCTTAATTGGAAATATTATATAGAAGTTTATCACTTGGTATACTAATATTATATACAGCACTGGTGTTTGGTTTATTATATATATTATTAAATTTCATTATAATTATAGGGATTTAAGGATTTTTTCTGTTGGTGTGTGAGTGCAACCGACGCCTACATAAAAAACGATTTTTAATGAACTCCAGAATTTGGTAAGTATTGCTAATTTTTTTGTACAATATTTTCAATTCCTGTTTAAAAAGTTAGTTAACTTACTGTATGCGCGAGCGAATCTCTCTCTCTCTCTCTCTCTCTCTCTCTTTCTCTGATCCTCTTTCATAATTCAGTTATAAAACTTAATTTTTTAGTCGGCTTTTAGTGGCCGTTAAATAAATTTAAGGCAGAAGTCATGCAATTTTGTGTGTATGAGTGTATATGTGTGCAGTAAAACATTATTATAATTATATTATACTAAACGGTGCGAATAAAAAATAAGAAATAAAAGATTAAAATGAAATGCAGTTTTTTAGTTAAATTATGTCTATCATAATGAGCCCAAACAACTGTTCACCAACTGTTAGCTACTATTTTGTCTCTCTCTCTCTCTCTCTCTCTCTCTCGTGATTCTCAGAAGAGATGCCTTAACTACTCAACAAAATAATAAAGTGGCGAAAAATTATTTGTATTTACATTTGACTCTAATTTAATTCAATTTTCCAACTAAAATGACATACAATTTCTATTTGTATTATATTTTTAGCACATATTTTATATTTTGAATTATAATTTATTTTCAACAAAAATAGTATTTATTTTTTGTGCTTAAAAACTGATTATAAACTTGTCGGTATATATATTTTTAAAAGTCTAATTAATATATTTATGAATTCATTTATTCTGTTAATTTTTTATCCTAACATTTTGTTAATCTTTTTCTATCATTACTTTTCTGTTATTTTTTTGGATGATATAATAAATGTGTAGAGAAAATAAAAATTGGATCTCTTTTTTTTATTTGCCGTCAGATTACTGTTTTCAAAAAAAAAAGTATATTAAGAATATTTATATACAAAGTATAAGGATTTAAATTTCGTACACAGTATGACATTTTGGTTACTTTTAAAAATGAGACTATTTTTGTTGGAAAAAAAAGTTTTTTAAATGTATATTTCTCTTTCTTTCTCTCTCGTAAAAAGTCTATGAACTTTACGGAAGCTTTCAGTTTAAATAATATGACCAAAAATGCAAATTTTCTTACTATTACTCTGTATTTCATAAGAATTATAGCCTTTTTTCACTCGATTTAAACGGATAAAAGTAAAACCAATAACAGTTTACTTTAGTTTAATATAATATAATTTGTGTTTCAAAATAAATATATGTATTAAATATATGATTTCTTTTTATTAGTTTTTGTTGTATTTTTATTTTCCATTTATAGTAATATAGTTTTGAAATTTAGACAATTTATTAAACAACATTTAGCCCTTTCATCCATTTGCAGCCCATTTTACGAGAGGACATATAAATTATAGTGAAATTCATAGCATTTTCTTGTTTAACGCTATAATTTTAAAAATATAATTAAATAATGAGTGTATTTACTGAATACTATCTCACAAAACACAGCCACAGAAATATATAAAATTTTTATTTATATTTATTTTAATAACAACTTTTATGTTTGTTTTTTTTTGTTTTTGTTTTTATTTTATTTAGAAAACGAGTTTTTAATTCACGAAAATATAAAACCAATAAAAGAAATGTCGATCTGTTTAATGATTTGGTTTGTAATCAATCATAAAAATCAGTGATAAATATATATATAAAAAGAAAATAAATGTAAAATAAAAAGAAAACAAAATCAAACAAAACGTAACTATTCTTGGGCTTGAATTTTGATTCAATAATAATTTAAGTGTTTATCTAATTTGGCGATTAATTTTATTGACTGATTTTATAATAGGTATTTGATTTGATTATATTGAAGGCAACTTAAAAATAAATATATTATTTATTTGTGTATTTAATAATTTAATGCTCTCAACGGTTTGTAAGACTTATCATTATTTAATAAACTTAATTTGAGATCAATTTTGTAAAACATTTTTGAAATGCTATTTAAAACATCATTTTTCTCAAAAAGAGTCTCTCTCTCTCTCTCTCTCTCTCTCTCTCTCTCTCTCTCTCTCTCTCTATTTAATTACATTTTAATTAAATTCTGATCCAAAACATGAATTAGTGTTTGAATTTTAATTTTTAGGGCTAAGACTTGAATAAATTCACGAATTGAATGAAAGATTGAATAATTAGTTAGACTCTCATCTCGTATGTGAACTTCAGGCAATTGAATGTATTTAAACATGTATTTCAACAAATAATTTTCTTGAATTAGTCTCACTTTATTAGATATTGTGTTATAAACACATTATATTAGCTTAATATTTGGTCTCAACAACCAAATAAATAATTAATATAAAAAAACAGACGTCGATAGCCTTAATACACCTGTGTTTACCATAAAACTCGAGTGCATGGCTTTAGTATTAACATAATTTACATTGTATTTAATTTAGTTCATTGAGTCATTAAAGATGTTATATATTAAAAATAAATAGTTATTTGAAAAAATAGTGTGTAAAGTATTATATATGATATCGGATATAACAATAACTGGAAAATTAAATAAAATTTTAAGATAAAAGTTTAAGAGTAAGAATGTGTGCCAACGATGACATACAGAATATATTGAAATACACTGTATTTGTATTATATTTGTCAAGAGCTGTCGGGCGATAGAGTTGTCGCCAGTTTTCTTAAGCGACAAAATTACATTTGATTACATGTTTATTCATTAGACATCAAGTTAATTGATTGTCGCACCGACTAAAAAAAGGTGGGTGCTTAAAAGATTACCAATAGGTAGGTGGCAATGAAGTTATAAACAGAATATTATAGATATAAAACCGTTGTTTTATATAAATGTGATAAGAAACCAGCAAAAATAAAAGGTATATACCTTTACAGCTATTCATTAAGCAGCTCTTAACAGGCACATTATTTCACCTTCAAGTTATATACCGTTTTTTAGCAAACATATAATAAATTTTGTTTAAAATATATTATATTTTATATATATATTTATATTTTGTATATAATATTTTGTGTTGTAATTCAATACACAATATTCTCTATCATTATTTGAGAGGTTTATGCTTATATATATATTTTATTTGTTGCCAAGTGTTATTATACTCTTATCGATAAATATTAAAAAGTAAATACAACATTTTGCTGTTTTGGGGCTCATGTACTTATTTATTCACATTTCTATGTATATATATTTGTCGGCGTTTTTTCGCTAATATTTATAATAAATTATTTCTGATTAATCTACCAAAAAATACTATGTACTCTCAATTATTTTTTGTTTTATTTTATTTATTTCTGAATGACTCCAAAAAGCCATTTTTGAATACATTTGTAATTATTTTTCCCAAAAAAGTTTGACTATATTTGGCATAAAAATTGTCAGATATTAGAAACGAAAGACTCTGCACTCGATTCTGAATCGTTTAAAAAATATATATATACAATAATCTGCTCCAAGATATTGAACTTCCTTTTAAAGTGAACACTAAATTATAAATGTATTTTAATCCACCGTTTCTTATCAGCACACGATTTTTGTCATTTATATTTCACTTTATATTTTTAATTTATATTGAAATTAAGTACAAATATTTTTTATGCCTTTCATTTAAACAGATAAAAATTTCCTCTATTGTCTATAAATTTATAGTGAAATTTCAGCATTTTTTCTCTCTGTATTGTAATGTTAATATGAAAGTTAATAAAGATTTACACAATCGATAGTCAAATAAACAGGTAATGTGTCTGTCAAACAAGTGGTGGTAAATCGTTATATAATGTGTACAACAATTTTTGACCGCCAATAGCGCAATGAATATGTGATTTATTTAATGTATGACCCCATTTAACACACATACTCTCTCATAGTTTTTTAATAGTTATATTCATAAAATTTATAATACAATTAATTCATTAATCTATTCATTCAAATAATAATAATTATATCTTTTCATCTATTCGTTGATATGTTTTTATGAAATAATTAAATTCATTTTAATTTGAATATAATGTCCAAAAAAATGCATGTAATCTCATTTTCACGATAACTATCTCTAGAAATTTCTTTCTCTCTCTCTCTCTCTCCTTTTAATTCAATTCAATTGTGTTATATTAATAATAAACTAAATAACATGAATGTGGGATAAAAATAAAAAACAAAACCAAAAGATAACCAAAAAAAATAGTCGCAGAGGAATGAGATTTGTGTAAAAATCTAATTTGATTTTCTCTTTTGAAAGTACATTAAGTGAAACACAAACCACATCTCCTATTGAAGAAGCAAAAGAAAACCACATCTTCAGAGATGCAATGGATAAGCAATGATAGAGCGCTCAGGAGGTGGCTGAGGGTTGGGTTATTTGCGGAAATAATTGCTATAGATTTGCTATAGACATCTATTTAAAGTTTAGTTTTTTTGCAGCTATTATTGTCCGGTCTATGAGATATTTGTAGCTGAAAAATATATACAGTATTTCGCTTTTAGAATATATATATAAATAACCAAACCCTTGGATACCCTATTATGCAACCAAAAAAATAATACAATATACAGGATACAAATGGTTATTATATATTTATTTTATATTTCTATTTTGAATTCATTTCATAATACCAGTGCAAAGTTGGGCAAAAAGCTCGGGTCTAAAAGGAGGCAACAGTTATGCGTTTATTTAGTCAATAAAGAAAAATGCAGTCAATTTTTATGATGGCTTTTATGTTTGTATTTATGAGTTTGAATATATACAGCAATTTTGAATTACATTCCTTTAGTGTCTTGACATAAACTTGGTAAAAATTTGTTATTATATCATTGGCATTCACAACGACATTTATATTTATAAATTTTATATACAAATTGTGTATGTATGTTTTGAAGATTATATTACATTACATTATAATTGTCATGAAAATAAAATAGTTTTGGTTTTTTTTAAACAAGTGTTTTGTAATACCAACTTTGTTTGTTATATTATATAATAGTTTCTGAAATAAGTACCAATGTAATTTTCGTTTTGTCACACCAAATGTCTTTGTTATCTAACATTTTTTGTAACAAATTAAGTCAAAATCATTTTTCTAGATTAGATACAAATGTTATCAATGAAGAAAAAAAAACGTTTATAACTTTTTTATATTGTTGTTGTTATTAGTATTTGACATAAATTTTAGTTGTATTTTTGTTGTGAGTATATGTTTTCATTTTACAATTAGTCGAGAATTTCAAAACTATTTGATAACAACTAAAAAAAATCGGAAAATATTTGGACTGCAAAAGCAATTATCAAATTTTTTTCCTCTCCAACCAAAAAAATGTCACTTTTATTGACTCAAAAAAAAAGTTTTGAACAAATTTTTATCACAAAAAATATCTGTTTGGCATTCATAGTCCCCAAAATATAATTTGATTTTTAGGGATAAGTTATAAATGGACTTTCGTTTGGTTGGATCTCTTGTATAGTATTTTTGAACTGATTTTCAGTTGCGATCAGTTTCCGGATGTTTTGCTTTATATAGAAACAGATAGAGAAGAGTAGATTTGGTGTACCGATAAAGTCTGGTCTCTGACGAGTTATTTATAATATAATATGTATATAAGAGTTAAGACGATTCCGATCGTCTAATGTATTAAAATAAAATGTCTGAACTCTAGAGACTTATTATTATATAATATAAAAGGAGAGGCAAACAAATACATGAAAATAAAAAATAATATCTTAAAATAAAAATAAAATCAGAATCGCTTTACAAAAAAAAAGTTAATATAATATATGGTTTGTTTCAGTAGTCCAGACATACATAACAGAAAGAGAGAGAGACTAACAATTCAATACTTACATAACATACCCGATGGCTGTATTGATAGTGGCGTACACTTTAAATGTGAATATTATATGTTAATTGTATAGAGAAGAGTGAGTTTTAAAATTACTTTTCCAAAAAATAATAGTATAATAAAGACTACAGAGTTATGAGAGAAATGTTATTAAAATATATGTAAATACTATAAGCATAGTGCGAGAGAATGAGTCGTTATTTAATAGACTTTGGGCTCTTAAATGCAAAGTAAAAAGAGATTTTGAAATGTAATTCTTGTACACGAAATATATAAGTGATAATAATATTATAAATATATATATATTATATTATATGTACGCCTCTCTCTCTCTCTCTCTCCCAAAAGAAAAGTGATTTTCTTAATAGGGTTTTCAGTGAACAGAAGAAAAATCTTTTTAAGAGTGACTCAAATAAAGAATAAGTAGAAGAAATCAATACATTTCTGCTCTTTTGAAATTATATTACAGTATAATATGTGTGTTGTGTTTGCAATATATATGTATAAATTGAAAACAACAACAATCCAAAAAAAAAGTTCCGTGACTTTGAGAGATGGTTTTTAAGAGAAGAAAAAACTCTTACACCAAGAATGGGATGACAGGAATGGGGAGCTCTCTCTCTCTCTCTCTCTCTCTCTCTCTCTCTCTCTCTCTCTCTCTCTCTCTCTCTCTCTCAGGCTTTATCTGTGTTCTGACTTTACTGTCTTCAATCAATTTATTTATATTTTTTGATTCCATAAGACATTAGTTTTACGAAATTGAAAAGTGAACGCAAAATGAGAGCAAAAATACTTCTTCTGTAAAGAGAAGTATGGCTTAAGAGTTATTAAAAGACAAGAAAAACTAAAACATAGTATTCATGAGTGGATGTCAGAGAGGAAGGAGATAGAGAGAGAGACACAGAGAGAGGTTTTTAAGAGAATAATTTAAGAATAGTATACTAAATGGCTGAATGGCTGCATAACTATAGTTTTCCTGTGTATTCAACGAAAAAAAATGCCAAAACCAAAGACCGATGCACTGGATGTGTGCCCATAGGAAGAGTGCACATAAAACAAGGGGGCATTAATGGAGGCTTGCAAAATAGGCTTAACCATTAGTAGTAGCTTACAAAAAGTGATCGCCAGAGTGCCAGCAATCACTGGGAGGACAACATTATATTAATTCATATGAGAGTGAATGCTATGTAACACTCGCTCGCTATGACTAATGTAGAGATTGTGTGCCGCAGTTTAGGCACAAAAAAATTAAAGCGATTGTGAAGTAAAGTGAGAGAAAAAGAGGAAAATACTAGCAATTGAGAGGAGAGGGAGAGAGCGGGTGAGAGAGAGAGAGAGAGAGAGAGAATTGACTGAACAGTGAAAGAACCAGTTTTTGTGGCCAAACAGTGTTTGAATAGAGTTGGCACAACAGCACTGGTAGATAATATAAGCCCTGGTGTCAGAGGCACTGGCAGTGTTGGTGTGCGGCTGTATAATAGAGATCGGCAGCC
>JAQIWK010000285.1:0-18597 GCA_034695265.1 Dissorhina ornata | reverse complement strand
AATGTATAATGAAAGCTTCAAATATAAATTAAATTTTAATTTTAAATATATATTTGTTTATTTAAACATAATTGCATTCAAATGATTTTGTCTTAACTTTCAAATCAATTGCTTGTGTACTGAAAAGTCGCTTCACTCTTATGGTAATCACTTCATCGGTTCCACAATTATTGATACAACTTCTTAAACCGTCAGCCGTTTTGACAACATTTCCATTGACAGACAAAATGACATCAAATTTTTCTATTTCGTTACTAATTATAAAAATTAATAAACTATACGATTAATAAAAATAAATTACTATTAAAACAATTTACTCATTATTCTCGGCAATCAATAAATCCCATACAATAAGTCTGTCATAACTGACTGAATCTTGAGATATAAGTCTTTCCATAATTAGAGATAATCTTTCCATTATATCCCTATTGTATGTCTTCACTACTAATCCCAATGATTTGGTATCGCTATACATATGCTGACCGTTCTTTTCAAACTGCAAACCTTTTTCAATAAAATCTTTTCAACAAATATTAAGATTAACTAAAATTTTATTTATAGTTTTAAAATTTAAATAATAGTTTAAAAAGTTTATTATACCTTTGACGACAGTTGATCTTGTTGAGCAACCTTCGCGAAACAATGCAATTGAACCCCAATGGACGCCCACTACCTGTCCCTTCATGTTTAGTATAGGACCGCCAGAAAATCCAGGACAAGTGGTACAGGTATGCATTAATTGGTTAATACCCGGGTCGGGAAAGTTTTGTGCAAATTCATAAGTGCCCACTGATAAGGTATGTGCCGGTCGTTGAACTCTTGAAATCAAACCATTGTTGAGATAGTATGACCGCGCTTTGGGATTTCCAACCGTTACGACGGGTTCGCCCGCAACTATCTGGTCAGACAACTCTAAACTCGACCGTAAAGTCTTGCCAACGATACGGATGAGCGCCAGGTCTCGCTGAGGGTCGACGTAAACTACTTGAGCGGTGGGAGTGTTTCGGTTAATACCTAATCCTTTTTTATTTCCGTCATTGTCTTTACAAAACTCTTCAATATATAATTCATATGCCCCTCCAATCACATGATAATTGGTGATTAAATAACCTGGCTTATTAATTGCAAAACCAGTGCCATTACTACACGTAAATTTACCATATCCATTTTGTAAATTTCTCTTGTAAATAACTGCAATACTATTAAATAAATGTTCATTAATTTCATCGATACTTTTGTCGTCCTTTTCGTTAGCAAGTGATGTACTTTTGATAACAAATTGGGGTTTTATTTGTTGAATATTTGCCACAATTTGTTTGAATATTTTATGTCTTTTGTCTGATAAATAGTGATCACTAATTGACGATACAATTGGTATTAATGGCCAGTAAATGATGTGTCGCTTAAATACTTTACTTCCTAATCGATACATAATTTGATTTTTAATTTAAAACTTAAAATTTTTCTTGTAATTTGACCGTTAATTTAATTTAGATTTAGTTTGAATATCTTATTTATAATTAATTTAAAACTATAATTCATTATTTAATGTTTTAATAATAATTTAATTTAATAAAATAACACCCAATAAAATACAATTAATACAAAATTTGTAATTTGTAAAATGCAGTTTATAAAAATATTATATAAACAAAATAAAATATATAACTTTTAGATATAAATTTAAATAATTTATTGTAAAAGTATTTTTTTTTAAATTTAAATTTAAATAAATGAAAACTTGATAGATTTTGGTTTATTTTTCAATAATTTTCATTGATATCAAGATTTCTTATATCTTTCATTGGTAAGTTTTTTTAGTCGTAAGTTTTCATGTTTTGAGGTATTTAACATACAATTCAAATTTTTATATAATAAAAGCCTTAAATAAAAACTATGTTTTAAATTTGAATATATTACTTTTATTTATTTAAACAAAATTGCATTTAAATGATTTTACTTTAACTTTCAAATCAATTGCTTGTGTAGTGAAAAACCGTTTCACTCTTATGGTAATCACTTCATCGGTTCCACAATTATTGATACAACTTCTTAATTCGTTAACAGTTTTGACTACATTTCCATTGATAGACAAAATTACATCAAATCTTTGTATTTCGCTACTAATTATATGAAAATAATTAATTTACCGGACAATAAAAGTACAAAATAAGTATTAAATAGTATAAGAATTAAAACATTAAAACAATTTACTCATTATTGTTGTCAACCAATATATCCCATACAACAAGTCTGTCATAACTGACTGAATCTTGAGATATAAGTCTTTCCATAATTAGAGATAATCTTTCCATTATATCCCGATTGTATGTCTTCACTACTAATCCCAATGATTTGGTATTGCTATACATATGCTGACCGTTCTTCTCAAACTGCAAACCTTTTTGGATAAATTCTTTTAAATAAATTTAAAAATATAACAAATGATTATAAATTTTAAATATTTAATAAACTTTCAATTAGTTAAACCTGTGACAACTGGGGCAGGTGTAGCGCAATATGTTTCATTCCAATCAAATCCGCCCCAATTAATGCCCACTACCTGTCCCTTCATGTTCAACAACGGACCGCCTGAATACCCGGGAGTTATTGGAGAGGTATGTATCAAATGTCTAGCATCGGGGTCACTACGATTAGGTGCATAGATTGGTGAGCCATCAAATAGGCGACCATTACGTGACACATTGTTAACCATACCCTCACACATACTGTAGTTTATTTTGGTTGCGTTTCCGATGGCCACTACGGGTTCACCCGTTTCTACTATCATTGGCTCAAACATTAAAGGCCTAAGATTTAAGTAACCAGTTATATGTATGAGTGCCAGGTCTACCTTCGGATCAATATAAACAACTTGACCTTGTGGTCTATAACTGTAAGTACCATAACCTAGAATATCACCTAGTTGATTTCTTGAGAAATCTTCAATAAACACAGTCCATCCACCAGCAATTACATGATAATTAGTTAAAATATAACCTTGCTCAGGAATAGCAAAACCTGATCCCGAAGCTTCGTATCTTTGGCCATCAGGACTGGTGTCAACTTCAACACGAATTTTAACAAAACTATCTATTACTTTGGTATTTATTTCATCAATGATTTTACTATAGTCTTGATGTTCATTAGCGAGTGATGTAAACCTCATGAATGGAAACTGTGATACAATTTCTTGATTGTTTGCCACAATTTGTTTGAATCTTTTAAGATGTCTTTCATCTGACAAATAATGGCCACTGATTGCCGATACGATTGTAATTAATGGCAATTTTTTTATTAATCTAAACATAACTTTATTTGTATTTTATTTGTTAAATTAATTAATTGACTGAATTGGTTGACGCAAATTTTAAATTAGCCGTTAAGTTATCTATTTTAATTAATTTTTAAATACTTAATAGATTCTAAATAATAAATTTAAATCAAAATAAATGAATTAATGACTATAAAATATTGTTCAATTTAAGTTTATTTTTTATTAGAAACTAATATCAATTAAAAGTTTGTATAAATATTTAATAAATTGCACATTTAATTGATTGATATTTGACTTTCAAATAAATTTCTTTAAATTTTCTCAATACCTTAACTGTCATCACTTGATCCGTATTGTAATTATTGGCCATACATTTCAAACCATAAAGTGAATTAACTTTATTTATATTTTAACAGTTTACAAAATTGTTGATACCTTGTAACTTGTTACAACTAATTAAAGATTAATTAAATTAATAAAAACTTTTAATTAACTTATATATAGAAAGATAGCTCAATACAGTATATTCAGTTGTTAGTAACAAGTTGTTACACATACTAATTAACTGTGTTTTTGTTTGTTAGGTTAACTTAAAACTTAAAGCTAAATGTTTTACTTAAAAATAAAAGTTTTAAATATATACTAGTATTAAATTTAACTATAATTTGTCAAAATCTTAATAGTTAAATTAAATATGATCAAGGTTAGTTCAGTTTTATGATACAATAGATAAATATATAAATGTAATGTTCTAAACGGTGTTGCGAGGTAATGGTAATGGTAATGGTAATGATGACTAAACTGTTCAAACAAACTAATCACTTTATTTAACTAACTTAATTGCATATAATTTATAACTATTAAATTATCCACATAATAAATGAACAGTCTATATAAGTGACTGAACAGTATCCAAGATACAATAAATTGTTTGTATTATATATTATTCTGTATTAAATTTATACAAGTTATATAATGCATTATGGAAACTATACATGAAATGCGATACACCTGTGCTTACAGTTTGATGTATATATTGATTTAACAGTTAAATGTTACCTTTAAAATTTAAAATCATTACACTAACTATATATTTGAATTGAATACACCAGTACACACATGCATACCTAAATGACCATGTTCAAATTAATATTGAATGAGTTGGCGATTATACATACAAATTGAACTGCAATATTCTGCAATACTAGACTTGGCTTACGTGTAGTGATAGAGAGTGTGCGGGAAAGCTATATGAATGTGAATGCATGGCACGCATTGGCAGTGTTTGGCACTCAATGTTCACTGTATTGAATGATAGGCGTATGCGTTGCGCAATAGACGTGTTATAGGCGTTGGAGACCTGCAGTGAAGCGTCATTTCATTGATTAGTCGACAACTGAAGCGATGGCCGACTGAATGAGTGAATGTATTGAGCATTAAATCCATTCAATGCTTCAATCGATTCAATGGTTTATTAATTATTAAACAACTTATTTGTGTTTAACTGTTGTTGTGATTTGTGTCACACTTTGTGACCAATTTGTTTAATAACTAACTGACTGTAAGTGATCTGAAGCTATGCCTCCACCACCAGCTGAAGAGTTGAATGGAGAAGTGGCTCCGCCGAAGACCGAACTGGAAGAGTTGCAACACCAGGCACACGCCAAGACTGATGACTCACTTGAGTCCACCCGTCGTATGCTAGCCCTCTGTGATGAGTCGAAAGAGGCGGGTATTAGGACTTTAGTAGCACTGGATGAACAGGGAGAACAACTGGATCACATTGAAGAGGACATGGATAAGATCAATACAGACATGAAAGAAGCCGAGAAAAACTTGACGGGTATGGAGAAGTGCTGCGGTATATGTGTCTGTCCGTGCGGTAAGTCTAGTGAGTTTAAGGAAGACGCCGGCACTTGGAAGTCATCCGAAGATGGGAAGGTTGTGTCCGGTCAACCCGCACGGGTGGTCGACGAGCGTAACGGCGCCGGCATTGTGTCGACGCAATACATCGCGAAGATAACGAAAGACGCCCGCGAAGATGAAATGGAGGACAATATGGGTCAAGTGACCACTATGATCGGTAATCTACGGAATATGGCCATAGATATGGGACAAGAGATCGGGTCACAGAACTCGCAGTTGGACAGAATCAACCAAAAGGCAGAATCTAATAAAAACCGAATACAAGGCGCCAACGAAAGGGCCCAAAAACTTCTCAAATAACTTCTTCGTATCCCAAACATGTGGTCATCCTTTTCCATACATCCATCAAATGAGTCGATCGTTTCGATTGTTTTCTTACAATTTTCTTCATTTTCTAATCTGATTTTGAATGAGTTTTAAGTATTTTAAAAAGTATTTTATTTTTAAAAAGTATTAATTTATTACAATTTAAGTCATTTATAATATAATTTCACAATTTATTTATTTAATTTGTTTTGAGTTATTGAGTCGATTGAGTCATTCAAAGCGTTTATAATTAAAATGATTTTGAATGTCATAACGAACTGCAGGACTGACTCTAATAACACAGTATTTTCCAAAACTGACCATTAATTGGCTCTTTATTTGTCTTCACTTTGTAATACATTTCCTTAATATTGATATAAATATATAAATAATATATTAAAAACAATTACAATATGAATGAGAATATGATTGCTGCGAAAATTAAAGGCAAATTGTGAGCATTTTTAACATAATATTTTAACTTTAAATATACAAAATATTTATTCAAAAGTATCAAAAAATACAGAATATTTTCATCTAATTTAATGATTACAAACATATTATTCAAACTTTTACTCAAATCGTTAAAAAACTAATGCATTGTCTGTAAATACCGATATAATTATAATTAATTTTAACTTAAAATATACTTAAAATATGGATTAATTAAATCATAAAATGATGGGTTATTTAATTCGATATTTATTTTTAATTAACTAAATGTATAAAACAAAAAACAATTTAATTAACTATAGTAAATGGGGTTTTTAATCTTCCAAAACTAATCATATAATCAAACATAAGGTTTTCAAATGAGTACTTAATAAATCTCTAATACATTCCTATAATTTTAATTAAATTTATTTATTACACAAAAAAAGAGCCGATTTGTTGTTGAGTTTAGTCACAAATATTATAACGATATATTGCAGTCATGTTCTCAATATATAATATATTCAATTATTATTACAAATTAGCGACAAAAAAAACTTATAAATTACATTATTTGCTATTTTTTCGGTAAATCGTTAATTAAAAACAAAAAAGAGTTGAAAAATAAAATGAAAGTTTTTGTTCAAAGAAGTGCTTTAGTATTGAAAACATCGAAACTATCGAATCCTATGTTATTAGCAATTATTGTTGAATTGAATTCTTAATAAGTTATTCAATGTATTGAGTGATCTAAACCTCGAATCCGGACATTGTTCTCGAGATATGCATTATATCTGGTTTTATATTAATTATAATTAATAATTATTATTATTATGTAATTATAACTATTCTATCAATTTGTTGATGTTATTTTTGAAAAAGTATTGTCTAATTAATTCAATTAACTATTTATTGAATTCAAAAAAAAAACAAATGTATAAAATTTAAGATTGAATTATAAATCACAATATCATTATTAAACAAATTTATTATCAATTTTGTGGTATTTTATGCAAAGCCGACATAAAATCAGACATTTGTACTACAATTTGGCTCATTTCCTCTTCGGTTACGGTATTGTCATTGAGTTGACCAATGGATCTCTCAATGGCTTTCATTAGTGCATCCGAACAGATGGAATACAGATCGGCGCCCGACAGTCCCGGTCGACATAGACTCTCGATATGTTGCAAATCGATGTCATTATCAAATTGAAACTTTCGGGTCAAAGCTTTCAATATTTTAAGCCTCGATTCCGAGTCGTTGGCTATACCCACATAAAGCAATCGGTCAAACCTACCCGGCCTTAGCAACGCGCTGTCCAATAGATCCAGTCTATTGGTGGCTCCGATGACAAACACTTGATTTGATTTATTGATTCCATCCATTTCTGCCAATAACTGAGACACCACTCTATCCATAACGCCTCCGGAGTCTCCGCTATGGCCTCTGTTTGGCGCCAATGAATCCAATTCATCAAAGAATATGACAGACGGAGCGCACTTCCGCGCTCTACTGAATATATTGCGAACATTTTCTTCGCTCTGTCCGACAAACATATTGATGAGTTCGGGTCCCTTAACGCTCAAAAAGTTTAATGAGCATTGAGTAGCGGCTGCTTTAGCTAACAATGTTTTGCCAGTGCCGGGTGGACCGTAAAGAAGTACACCCGAACGCTTAAAGCCTAGAGATGCCAGTTGTGGACATTCAAGTGGCAGTTGTATTGTGTCTAAAATTTCAGATTTAATCGCTTCGTGACCCCCGATGTCATCCCACTTGACATTTGGAATATTTGGTGAACCCATTGACTCGAAATGCATTTTTTGTAAATCATTTAACGCTCGCATTAGGTATTCATTGGTCACAACAACACCTGCGAGAGTCAAATCACTGGTTTCTAAATCGTTGTTATTTTTACTGATTAGTGATTCAAATGCATATTTAAGAGCATTTAAAACTAGAGCTTTAAAATCAGACAAATAAAATGCGGCACTTTTTTGAGCTAATTCTTTGAAGTTGACATCACTGGCCGGTAACTGTCCCAACAGTGCCCTTATAATGCATTGTCTTTCCTCTATATCTAAGCCATCAATTTCTAGTGAATGAATAAACAATGAATTCAATTCATTGTTTGCAAACAATTTTGGTTCACTATTTGTCGCAATGATTATTATGGGATAATCACCATTCGTGTCATTCATCTCAAACAACGTCTGACTGAATGTCTTAGCTATTCTCGAGTCATCGTATAATTCATTGTTTGACAAAATATTTATATTTGAAATTAAGATAACAGTCGGCGCATAAAAGACTGCTTTCAATAAACTGGTCTTAATTTTGGTTTCAGTTTGAACGGCACTATCGCCTAACAAGTCGTTTGTGTTGATGTGATAGAGATGTAAATTCCAGTTCTTACATATAGCTCTGACAATAGTCTTTTTGCCCGAACCAATGGGTCCCTCAATCATAATGGTTGCTATTGAGGTACGTTTAGGCATCAAATAAGGCACTACCAGTTCCGACAATCTTTGTACATACGATTCTAATCCTAAAGGATTGGGATTATCTTCGTATTGTATTAAATGTGTCCTATAATAGGAAGCAAGTGTTGCCGGTATAAGACTGTGAACGCTTCCAGTTTGGTATAAATTTGAATGACTTGAGTCAATTAGACATCCATTGCCTTCCAATGCATTAACCCGAAAGTATATAACCGGCCATTCATTGTATGATAAACTCTTAGACTTTGTGTGATATAGCAAATCGTCTCGACTCCAGATGCCAATCACATCGTTCTTCTTAACGTAACGTCTTTTATCAAAATAACACTTTAAAAGTATAGAAAAGTCATGGTTTGCTGAATATTCTGGTGATTGTACTAAAGATATCTGTATTTCAGGTGAATATTTGATGTGATCTTTAAGTAGAATATCTTTACGTATCTAAAGAGTAAAATAAAACTATCAGTAAATGATATAGTTTTTAAATTGAAATAAGCTTACCATTAATGTAACATTTGGTTGAATTAAAGGTTTGTTTGTAAAGTCGTTGGAAAGAGTCTGCAAATTAAACCATAATTGCGGTGAAATGTAAGCGATATTGTCGTCAGTAATTGAATCGATGGCATATATCTGCGAAAAGCGCTGTTTTTGTGTTAAAGATATATCATTAGATGAAAGCCATATCCGGACCCAATCTTTGGGTTCAGATTTGAGTTTATTTGTTAAAGCATTTCTCGATAGAAAAACGCATCCATTTTCGCAATCAATTTCATCTATTAATGGATTCTTTGATAAAATAATGATTTGAAATGAAAAAGACATTGAATTGAGAAAAGTTGTGGAAGCGGTCAGAGTCTGTATTGCATTCATACTGTTGTGACCACTGTTTGATGAAAAGTCATCAAATGTGTTGCTAAGAGTTGGCTTCAATAGTAATCTGGTCGTAAAATTCATCAAATTTAAAGCGCGGACTATCTTATTGTCCGACTCTTGACCCGATGTCTGTTCAGAAGTTAATGGTTCGGAAGTATCCGTTTGGTTCATAGTTTGGCTAACATTCACGACAAGCACTTCTGTATTCACTCCAATCACTCCCTGAAGAATAGGTTCGCAATTCATTACAATTAAGTCATTATTACCGCAAAATATATCGTTTTTTCGGCACAATATCTGTACGCCTTCTTCAGAGACCAAATGCAACAGACTTTGAGACCAAACATCACTTTTGATGCTTTCATACAAACTATTATCTTTCACAGCAATCGTTAGTTTCGTAATTTTGGGACATTTTGTGATAATTTTCAAACATAAATGGTTTTGATTTAGTGATAGACTATAATGAGTTAAAAATGTTTGGCTAACAATCAGCTGCAATGAGTTGACTCTTTGGTCAACCAATGGATCCACCGATTGGTCACATTTCAATGATTTAATGCATACAAACAGTGCATTTGAATGCAAATTCGTGTCCGCTTTAGGATCAGGTCTGCAGACAATACATCCAATCACTGAATCATTACTTTCAAGTAATTGATCCAAACATTTGTCTCTTACATAACAAATCAGTTCATTGTTCTTAATGTTAATCAACTCTTCATTATTGTCACCGTTTGTTTCAAACAACTCTTGGTTTAAAATAAACTTCAAGTCAAACATAATTGTAATTATAATTATTATAACAATTAATTTATTATTAAACTATAATTTAGTTTTCAATTCAAATATGTCAATAAAATTCAAAAACAATTCATCGAAAGTACTGACAGAAAGTCTAAACAAATGATGAAATGTATGGTTAAAGTGGGCACTCGTTTATCACTAAAGTTTACTATTTTATTGAATTTATTGCCAATACTGTTATTAAAAGGCATTCAAATGCTATACAACTTTATATCCAAATTAACAAATGATTAATTATAACCACACGTTGACCATCAGTACAGTCTATGTTTTATTGTATGGCAATGTATGTTAAATTAAATGGTTGAGTGATTGTAATTAAAATGTATTATTAAAAGTCATTTAAATTAATTGTTTTGAATTTTATAGCCAATGATAACAAGTATGTAGTTTTGGTACCTTTTGTGACACACTCTGACTGTCAGAGTTCCACATCTGAGTCTCTCTTTCAGACATCTGTTTGTATTGATTGACATTTAAACGAGTGATTCATTAAAAAGCAAATAACAATTGAATTAAAAGCCAAACCAAACATATGTTGATTCAATACATCGCTTATTGAACTCAATAAAGAAGTGACGGCTAAGTGTTGAGTGATTTCTAGTCATTAAGATTCACCATCAGAAGCGACTGTCGAAGAATGGGAACAACGGATTCAAAATTGAATTATAGGAAAGCGATCGTTGAGTTGACCACAAGAAGTCAACCAATTGATACGAAAGATGACCAGTTTTGGGATCAATTTTGGTGTCAAAATGTCACTAACATTCACGATGTGTTTGTATTAATACCTGCGCCAGAGATACGGGCTCTGCGGGAGGAGTCGCCGTCCAATTTGGCCACATTTTGCTATAAAGCGGTCGAAAAACTGGTCAAATCGACGGACAGTCTCTGCAATACAGCGCCGCAGCAGCAGATGGTCTTAAATAGTGTTCGGCTATTAACTCGAGTTTTGCCATACATTTTCGAAGATCCCGATTGGAAGGGCTTCTTCTGGTCCAGTTTGCCCTCGGCTTCAGTGGCCTCTCACGAAGACCACCACGAAGTGAGACAAGAAAATCTGCCGTTAGCTCAGTCTCTGTTATCGGCCATTTGTGATCTGTTGTTCTGTCCCGACTTCACTGTATCTCCATTGCCATCGAAAGGCAGTAAATTCGGTGCACCAGACTCTCCACCCGAAGACTTACAATCCATAGACAGTTGCGAATATATTTGGGAGAATGGCGTCGGATTCACGAATCCGGTCACCAATTCTTCAGTTTATGACAAAAACCGAAGCGAATTATTACGACTTCTGTTGACGTGTTTCAGTACATCCATGTATATGACGGCCACCGAAGCCGGACATACACCCAATCGATGGATTCAAAACTTCACTTCCGTTGAGAATCGTCACGCTTTACCACTATTTACTTCTTTGTTAAACACAGTGTTTAGTTACGATCCGACGGGATATTTACCATTCAATCACTTGTTGTGGAATGATTCCAAAGAAGATGTGGTCGAGATTGCACTTCAGATCCTTATTGTTACATTAGATCATGACTTCAGTGCAGACAATGCGCACAACTTTGGCAACGCTACCGAAGACCTTCTTCAGGACAATCTATTTATAAACTATTTGTCTCGCATTCATCGCGAAGAGGACTTTGCATTTATTTTGAAAGGCTTTACACGATTGTTAAACAATCCTCTCATTCAAACATATATTCCTAACTCAACCAAAAAGATTCAATTTCATCAGGAATTACTGGTCCTCTTCTGGAAGGTTTGCGATTATAACAAAAAGTTTATGTTTTATGTATTGAAGAGCAGTGATGTTCTCGACATATTGGTACCCATTTTGTACCATTTGAATGATAGTAGGGCTGATCAGTCACGGGTCGGTCTCATTCATATCGGAGTATTTATTTTGTTGCTATTGAGTGGAGAGCGTAACTTTGGTGTCCGTCTCAATAAGCCATACTCTGCGAGCATTCCCATGGATTTACCCATATTTACAGGCACTCACGCAGATCTACTCATTATTGTGTTTCACAAAATCATAACTACTGGACACCAACGACTTCAGCCATTATTTGACTGTTTGCTAACCATTATAGTGAACGTCAGCCCTTACTTGAAAACTCTGTCAATGGTTTCGAGCACTAAATTATTGCATTTATTGGAAGCTTTCTCTACCCATTGGTTCTTATTCTCCAACCAAACTAACCATCATTTGGTGTTTTTCTTACTCGAGATCTTCAATAATATAATTCAGTATCAATTTGACGGAAATTCTAATCTAATTTATACGATAATTAGAAAACGGAATATTTTCCACTCTTTGGCTAATTTGCCCACAGATTTCTCAAGCGTTCAAAAGTCGCTAAACAAGAAGACAGTTCTGACCCGAAAACCAAAATCATTGTTTATCTCTTCCTCGGCTTCCACTTCTAGTCTATCGTCGCCGACATCTCCGACGACCACAACTCCGCCGACAAGTCCTCTAGAAAAGCAAGAGATGATAGCGACTACAGCCGCCGATCAAAGCGAAAATGCACTAAATGTTTCGTTGGCAGCGACGCCAAGGATTGATAAGATGACTGAAAAAACTCATCCAAATCCTAAAAGTGCTATCGAAGAAGACATCGCTAGTACTTCACCCGAACCAAACTCTAGTCAAAATGTATTAAGTCGTCAATCGAGCATATCTTCGAGCACATCCACAAGAACCGCTCAATGGGCGCCGTCTACCGAATGGATCAACTCTTGGAAACAAAAACTTCCGTTACAGACAATTATGCGAATGCTTCAGGTATGTGAGGCCTACCCATTAGGCTTATTAATAAATATCTATAAATGTTTGTATAATTATTTAAAAAACAATATATACTGTCCATCAGGTTCTGGTACCACAGGTCGAGAAGATGTGTATCGATAAAGGAATCACTGATGAAAATGAAATCCTCAAATTCCTACAACACGGCACTCTCGTCGGACTATTGCCTGTCCCGCACCCCATACTTATCAGAAAATATCAGACCAACGCCGGGACTACCCTTTGGTTTCGCACATACATGTGGGGAGTGGTATACTTGCGTAACATAGAGCCACCCATTTGGTACGACACTAATGTCAAGCTCTTTGAAATACAAAAACTGTAAACATTTCGGTAATAACGTGAAGATGTTTGGAGATAATTGGAGTCAATATTTGTATTATTTATTACCAAAACATTCCCAAAAATTTAACCAAAATTTGCACAAAATTTAATAGCATTTAAAAAATGTATTGTTCATAAGTGAACCTACATTTAAAATTTAAATCATGTGAATCTAAGTCAGACTTAAATTAACTAATAATTATATTATGATATTATTATTTATTATTATTATAGAGTATTGTTTGTAATGAAGTAATTAATTTTCGTAATTATATATTTAATTTATAACTATATTTATAATCAATTAATGTTTACATTTAAAGAGTTTAATATTTAACTAAATATTAGCCGTAATTATAAATACATGTTTTTAAATTTAAATCGATGTCTACTTTCTATTGTATATTATCATTGAAATGGCATTAAACTACTACTTAAGCAGATGCCTATCCGTCACATATTCTTTAGGATATCCAATGAGTCTGTCATCTTCGGGTCGCATCACTGCAATCAACGCAACCATTAGTACTATTAATGATGACATGTAAGAGACAATACAAACCCATATATCGCTCCTTGAATCGGGTAATGTGACCGCCGGGAGGTGTGTGGGCCACGCGGTAGACATAGCCAATGCAACCGACCACAAAGATGGCCAGTGACCCGTACAGATGCGGCACTTCATTCCAACCCGTCTTGAATGCTGACGAATCTGTAACCAATCCAATACATCCAACACATTAATCACCACATATTACCACTCATATCAGTCATGTCTTACATTTGTTACATCTCTGAACCACTCGAGCGGTAAACGACATGTCTATCAATGCTAGCAATGCATTCAAATGACCGCTAATTTACCGATAAATCAATTACTTATTTAAAACAATTTGTTTACAATTTCAATGAAAAACACATTCATAGAGTAGAGGTAGAGGTCTGTCACCGCACTAGAGATGTAAGCATTTGTTGCCATATTTGGCTCAATTGACTGAAGAGTTTTTATTGACATTTGAATGATTTAGTTATCAAACAATTGGTATAATGTGTGATTAGTTGTGTAATTGGTTTACAAGACATCAATGGAAAGACAAGAAATGCATTACTTGTCTGAACGATACGATCAGATGGTCACTGAAATGAGTAAGTGTTGCAGAAGTTGAGTTCAATTGTTAACCAATATATTGAAATGTATTGTCATTTCTGAAGCCGACAACGATTTCCAAGTGATTCGCTTCGGTTCGTACAGAACTGCATCAAAGTTACGGTTCATTCAACACAAGACCAACTGTAAGTGACTTTTGCTTTAAGATGTGAAATGTGTGACTATTTTTTATCTGTGAAATGCAGTCCATCTGATAGATCTGTGGAATACGATTGAATCGATTCGAGACAATGGTTTTCATAACTTTCAGGATATATCGGCTCAGATATCAGTACAAAGATTGGAAGCGTTGGTCACTTCGGTCTACTATTCTCTATCGAAACGTCTTCCACAGTCACAGCCATTCAATTTGGACCAATCGGTTGAACTGATGTTCAGTTGGCTGCTCACTGTCTATGATCCGTATGTCATCTGTTGTTTGTATTGATATGTCATTGAACTGTAATACTGATTGTGTTTGTATTGTAACGACAGCACCGGTAGCGGCAAAGTGAACGTATTTGGTGTGAAGATAGGGCTTGCGATCATGTGTTCGGGTAAACTGATCGACAAATTACGGTACATATTCTCACTCATATCAGACCCGAGTCGGGGTCTACTGATTGAGAATTACTTCAACGCTTTCTTACGCGAAGCCATGCTATTGACGGTCAGTGTCGCCGAAACTAATACTTTTCAATACGACGACAGCCTCTCGTCATCGATCTTCGACTTCAGTCAACCAATAGATTTGCATACATTTATGTCAGTCTTCGTCACCACAAACAGCCCACCGCTCTGTATCTCATGGATTGTCATTCTTCACCGAATGTCTGAAGTGGAACACGTTGTCCATCCGATTAGTTGCAGTGCTTGTAATCGGCAACCATTTCACGGGTTCCGCTATAAGTGCCAAAAGTGTTTTAACTACAGTCTGTGTCAGGACTGCTTCTGGAGGGGTCGACAGTCTGGTGCGCACAACGCGGACACTCACGCCTGCAAAGAGTACGGCTATTGGAAGTCTCCCACCAAACAGATCGGACACTCTTTGAGGAAGAGTTTTCGATGCATTCCATCGAATCGAACTCAACTCCAATACATTGACGAACCGCCTAAAGACAAGCGCTTCAATCTGAGTCATATCGTCCCTCCCTCTCCCACCCCTTCCATTCACTACATGAATGGCACGGACTTGAGGTCCACTTCATCCGATTTGGAGTCACTCTACGGCGGGTCTAATATGAGTCGCAAGTATCGATCGCCTCCTTCTCTCTATACGACGGCAACAATTGATTCAACAAAGAATGCCGACGAAGAACATAGACTTATCGCACGATATGCCGCCTCTTTGGCTAACTTTTCGAAAAGCTCTTCCGCGCCGACCAATGGCTTGGATGTCGTGAAAGATATATCACAACAACAGAGAGTTATATCACAATTAGAAGAGAAGAATCGAGAGATTATGAGAGAAATAGAAAGACTTCGACTCGAAAAACAAGAGAACGATATGAGAGACTCGCGGATCAAATCTAGCGGTTATTACGCTAACGTCAGTCAAACACAAATGGATCCCATTTTGTTGACAGAATTATCTGCATTGAGAGGACGTAAGGAAGAGTTAGAATCGCATTTAAGTGCATTACAGGACAGTCGTCGCCAACTAATGGTTCAATTGGAAGGACTAATGAAGTTATTGAAAAATCACGGAAACCTATTGTCAATACCTAACAGCGCTCCCGCTTCTGCTTCTTCAACACTGAATCGTAAAATTGGCGGCTCTTTAGGGGCAACGGCTTCCGATTCAATGCAAAGCGATATAAGTAGTGCCGCCACTTCGACAGTCAATCGGGATCTGTTATTTGCGGCCGATTCGGTCACTAATGCCATGTCTTCACTCGTCAAAGAACTTAATACCGGAGAAGAAAGCGATTTGGCCGATGACTTCAGCCATAAAGTCTTAGTTAATGATAATACAGATAACCAATTGACAGATAAAGACATTGAACTCGAAGAACAAAAATTGGTACCAAATTATAACTAATTTATTTAAAACCCGATTATTATTATTATTATTTATATTTTAATTTGTGTTCTAATTTTTTAGAAGTCCAAAGCATTGGCCGCTTCGGTGGCTTTTTCTTAAGTTGTTTTGTTTTGTTATTATATTTTTTATCCTTAAAATGGTATGTCATTGCTATGACTCAATGCATTTAAGTTTATTATTTAATCCCAAATTTATAAACATTTAATTATTTACTAATGAATTGTTTTAACCTAAAAATAAAAACAGGACTTTAAAGTATTTTCAGTCAATAATAATATAAGTATTAAACCATTGAAAGACGTATCAAAGGGCGGCTCGTATTACAGCTCAACTGATGACGAGAGCTATATTCGTACCGATGAGGACGATATTGAAGGCGAACAAAACTGGACCGTCTCATCCAAATTGCGAAATCTTATTTACCGTTAAATGTATTTTGTAATAATTGTTTATAAATGTAATGAAATGGTATACAAAATATAAATCAAATTTATTATTTAAAAAGTATTAATAAACATTTTGAATAAACAAATATTAAATTATACCAAAATTATTTTTTTACTTTTTTTGATTTAGTTTTCTTGTGTTTACTATCTTCAACCAAATCAATGGCACGTTTTGTTCCTAAAAAAATACAATTAAAATTAAATGATTATGTGTTTAAAGAATAAATATTTATAAATACAAACCTTTAAGTGATGACATATTCATTGAACTATTTTTTAAGAGGTGAGCGTAAAGTGATTTTGTTTGCGAAATGGGTTTTTTGATGAAAAAGTTTAATTGTTTTTTCATAGCTTTAAGTCTTCGCATTTCTACCGAACACTCATCGGCTGAGTCGTCAGAATCGTTGGAATCGTCATTCAAAATCTCGCACTTCTCTGCGTTCACTCGGAACCAGTCTTCTCGTGATCTTTCTTTCCTAATCTTATGGTCCAATTGGTCGCACTTCTGTCCCAAATCTATTCGCTCTTTCAATGTATTCAGCACTGATTTATCGACTGGAAAGTCTTGCAGACGAACGCCTTTGTGAACAGATTTAGACAATTCTTTATAATAGTTGGCCTCTTCTTTAGGTTCGCATAGCATTAAACTCAGGCCTGTATTGAAAGCGCGTGCCGTTCGTCCGCTTCTATGCACATATATCTCAGCCGTTCTCGGGATCTGATAGTGAACCACATGATCGACACAAGCGATGTCCAGACCCCGAGCGGCCACATCAGTAGCGATCAGTATTGACTGAGAGTTGGCCTCAAATTTTTCTAAATTAGCTAATCTTCGCTTCTGAGGCATAGACGAGTGAAGTGGAAGAGGGTTTAGTTGCATTAGTTTCAATACATTCGTTATTCGTCTCAAACAGTCTTTACTATTACAGAAGATTAGTGTTCGGCCTTTAAATAGACACAAAAAGTAATATAAATATAAATCCTTTTCTTCGGCCAAACAGTTAATCTTGCATTCAGTCAACTGTTTATCAGGAATACCGACGCCTTCTTCGTTCAAATCAATCACTTCTGTGGCGTCCGATCGCATCCCAAAAAACTCTATAAAATTGTTTAACTTCTGTTTGCCATTCATTTTGTTTCCTTTTTGTTTGTTTTTATGCTTATTATTGAATCGTTTTGGAAGAGAATAAGAGAGAGTGAGAGTCGCAGAGAAGACAAATGTTTGCCTCGGAGTACTCTTCGCTCTCAACAGATCCATAAGTTGAACCAAGTCTTTGAAGTGACCCTTCTCTGCCATTCTGTCCGCTTCGTCTATAACTATGTACTTAATATGTGAGACCGAGTCGGCAGTCAAGTGTTCATTTCCTTGATCGCCAATCAGTTCCCACAGTCTTCCCGGAGTGGCCACTAATATATCGGGTTTCACTTTCTTCAGAATTCTCTCCTGTTTCTGAACCGACATTCCGCCCACTATTACACCCAATGAAACACCACTGTATTTAGTGATGGCCTCCAAGTGTTTCTTCACTTGAATGGCCAGTTCTCGTGTGGGCGCTAATACCAGAGCTCGCAATTGACTCACATCATTATCTGCCTTATCGTTCATAATGTGTGTGACTAATGGTATGCCAAAAGCCAATGTCTTTCCACTGCCAGTGTGTGCGGCGCCTAATATATCCATCTTGTCTTCGAT